>PVIC010046446.1:0-14241 GCA_004025085.1 Thryonomys swinderianus
TTGTGCTTGTAAGGTAGGCGCCAGAACCACTGAGCTAACCCTCAGGCCCTCCAACTTTCATTATAAACATATGTATAACTCTGGAGTTTATGTCATACATAATTTACATATAATGAGGACCTGACCTCCCTGCCCCAAAACTGTCCCTGGAACAATTAACTGCTTCACTATCTATTTGTTTTGAAATGCCACCTTGATCCTATGTATGTATGTATGTCTGTGTTTGTTGCCACCATGCCAGGCCATTTAGTATTATATAAGTAATAAACATATGATAAATATTAAAATTTTTAAAACTATATCATAGTAAAGGACATATCGTATTAATCCCTCTTTCTTTTTTTTTTTTTTCTTTTTGGAGACAGGGTCTCGCTTTTGTAGTTCAGGCTGGCCCTGAGCTCACTATGTAGCCCAGGCAAGCCTCGAACTCAGCAATCCTCCTGTCCCTGCCTCCCGAGTGCTGGGATTACAGGCGTGAGCCACCACGTCCCGCATTGTGGTATGCGGTGTTGACTGTTGGTGGGCGTGTCTGCACACCCAGCATTATATGTGGTTACCGGGGATCGAACTTAGGTCCTTGTGCTTGCGAGGCAGGCGCCGGAACCACTGAGCTAACCCTCCGGCCCTAATCCCTCTTTCTTTGAACACACTTAACATTCTTGCCACTTTCTAAAGCAGTACTGAGTTCCTCTTTGATCTCTTTTATGAGGTGGGATCAAAAACATGGTGAACAGTGCTGTTGCAAACCATACAACAGAAAGGCAGGCACATAAGAACATTTAGCTTAAAAAAAAAAAAGAGCATTATAGAAAAACTAAAATGCAAATGAGGCTCTAAACTCAGGCACTCTGGTCACATGATCACATAATTGATCTTTCTGTAACCACCCTCCATGTGGATTGTCCCAGTCATGTGAATTGAATGCCACCTTCCAATGTTAAGGTTTTGGCAGCCCTTTTGTGATCTCGAGGATGCTTACCACTTGCTGAGACACCTGAACTGAAGAAACAGACCCCTGCTGACTCCACAGAACCCACACACCAGCTCTGGACAGCCCACAGCTGGGTTCTCATACAAGAACCAGCCCTTATGGGTGTAAGGTGCTATAGCTGAGTCTTTGTTACTAGAAGCAAAGACCAATTACCAATTTATACAAAACTCACCTTTAAAAAAACCAACTAGGTGCTGGTGCTGTGGCACACACCTCTGATCCCAGCTAAACTGAGGGAGGAGGATCCCACCTTGAGCAACTTAACAAGATCTTGTCTTAAAGTAAAATAAAGCCAGGCGTGGTGGCTCACACCTGTAATCCCAGCACTCAGGAGGCAGAGACGGGAGGATTGCTGAGTTCCAGGCTTGCCTGGACACCACAGTGAGCTCAGGGCCAGCCTGAACTAAAAAGTGAGCCCCTGTCTCAAAAAGAAAAAAAAAAAGTAAACTAAGAAGGGCTGGAGAAGTAGCACAGTGCTTTCTGGGTTCAAATCCCAGAACCAAAAATCATAGCTTGTTTACTCTAACAAAATTAAAATAGGGGCCAGTGATTTACCTCAGTGGTTCCAGTGTCTGCCTAGCAAGCACAAGGTCCTGAGTTCAATTCCAGGTACCACATATTACAATGCCAGGTGTGGCAACTCATGCCTGTAATCCTAGCACTTGGAAGGCAGAGACAGAGGACTGCTATGAGTTTGAGGATGGCCTGGGCAGCACAGGCCCACCCTGAGCTACAAAGCAAGACCCTGTCTCAGAAAACTAAAAAAAAAAAAAAAAATTAATAAGATAAAATACAAAACATCATAAACCCAATGAAATTCACTTGCTCAAAATAGGCAGTTTGGGGGCCGGAGATTTAGCTGAGTGGTTCCAGTGCCTGCCTAGCAAGCATAAAGTCCCTGGTTTGATCCCTGGTAACCACATACAACAATGCCAGGTGTGTGGTGACTCTCACCCAGCAGCAATCAGTGCCACATACCACAGTGCTGGGCATGATGGGTCACACCTATAATCTCAGCACTTGGGAGGCAGAGGCAGGAGGATTGCTGGGTTTGAGGCTTGTCTGGGCTACATAGTAAGTTCAGGGCCAGCCTGAACTACAAAATAGACCCTGTCTCAAAAAAAAAAAAAAAAAAAAAGGCAGTTCATCAAACACAGATATTTCGATTCCTATATTAGTTGCCCTTATCACTAAAAGTTTTTCCCACATTGTAATGTGCATTAAGAACCATCTTGGCTTCTGGTTATGCTGTGGATCCTAATTTAATAGGTCTGGAGTGGAACCCACCAGGTCTAAAGGGGTGCTGAGGCTTGGAGTAGTAGTCTCTTGCAATCCACACAGATCTGATGGTGATGCTGCCTACTGCTGACAGGTCACTAGTGCCCTGTTTAAATGAAAGTGCCACTAAAAGGGAAACTTTCCTAGGTTAGGCCACTTGGGAAGTCAACTTGCTGACTCTCCCTAAGGATATCACACTAGCCGCCTTGTTCCTGAAGTCCACCACCGTGTAATTGGTCACGAGAGGGTCCACAAAGCTGATCATGTGATGCTGGCAGATCCTCTGCTCTTGGGCGGACACCTTGTTGGTAATGATATCTAGTCCTTCGTAGACCTATGGAAAAGAAGATTAATGTGAGAAAATCATCTGCTTCCATAAAAAGCATACTTGACAGGAGGAAGGGATGATTTTTTTCCTCCCTCCCTCTGACTCCCTCTGGCCAAACTCCTGTCTGACCCAAACACCAGGTCCACCCTGTGGCCTGAGAGCACAACAGCTCACAAAACCTAAGTCACAGAAAGAAAAAAACAGGGCACTGGCTTTTTATAAACTAAATAGCACCTAGTACTATACTATAAACTAGACTTAAGAGTATGTTAATCTGTGCCAAAGTGAGAACTAATTCTGTAAGATTGGAAGGACGTTCTCTTGGCCTGAACTTGAAGCATTTAAAACTGAGCACATTGGTTTATTTATTCCCCTTATCAGAAGTCACCAGAAAGGTAACATTTTGCATTGCTCACAATTCTACCTCAAAATGCTTAGACATTTTCTAAAAGGCTGTAAAAGCTTTTTAGAATTCATGTAGGACTGGCTCTATTTTGTGGAAAAATGACATATCTACAAAGACACATATAAAATACAAATACACCATGAAGTCGGAAGCCCCAGTACTGCTCAACTCTGTGGAAACACTGTGATCTATCCAAATTATTGCTTCAATAATTTGAGTCAGGGGCCGGAGGGTTAGCTCAGTGGTTCCGGCGCCTGCCTCGCAAGCGCAAGGTCCTAAATTCGATCCCCGGTAACCACATATGATGCTGGGCGTGGAGACTCATGCCCACCAACAATCAACACCGCATACCACAATGCCGGGCGTGGTGGCTCACGCCTGTAATCCCAGCACTCGGGAGACAGAGACAGGAGGATTGCTGAGTTCGCGGCGGCTTGCCTGGGCACCATAGTGAGCTCAGGGCCAGCCTGAACTACAAAAGCGAGACCCTGTCTCAAAAAAAAAAAAAAAATAATAATAATAATAATTTGAGTCGGCACACATAGTCTAAATATTTAATGGCAATATCTTGTCTGTAAGCTCTAGATCTGACAATATAACTAAAAAGTTCAAGTGTACTTTGTCTAAATGTAAGGCCTCAGATGGAGAACAGATCTGAAAATACTAGTTTGAAAACAGGAATGAATGCTTTGGGATTAAATGTTCTCTCTGTAATCACTGATTCTACATGGAGCATTGAATGAACAAATAATAAGTTCTATAGAGCCCACAAAGACATTAAAAGCATTTTTATCTCATGATTCCCTTTACTTATATGGGTGTCAAATAAGTACAGTAGTGTTATGATTAGGAGGCGCCAGCCTGCCTCAGATCAATTCCTAGCTCTCCTCCGACTAGTACTTGTTCTACATCAGTTACTAACCTCCTGCACTTCAATCCCTCACCAGTAAAATGCAGACAGTAAGAGCGACCTCATAGGGTTGTTGTGAGGATTAGTAAACTGACAGATGTAAAACGCACGTTGCCTGGCACACTCTAAGTGCAATGGAGGGGCTCTTTACTACTACCTGTGTTATCACTCACTGCCACTATTGTTATCACAACCCACCCAGGAGAAAAGGAAATAATTTTGGTGACACTGTTTAATACTTAAGACTCTGTACTCTTAGCTACTGAGGTTATTTACCTATAAGGATACAAGCCCCTTTTAAGTAAATGAAATTGTTAAATAGCAAAATGGCACACAGAAAAAAAAATAGTATAAATAGAGCTTTAGGGTAAGTACCAACTCTGACTTTTTATCATACCTAATCTGTTCCTATTGCATTCTTTTTTTTTGGATGGGAAGGGTACCAGGGATCGAACTTATGACCTGGCATGTACTAAGGCAGGTGTGGTGTCACTGACCTAACTCCCCGGCCCCCCACTGCATTCTTACACCTCAATGTGACATTCTCTTAAATTATAAGAGTTTCCTTTCCTGCCTGTCTTGAACATGAAAGACTTCCTTCTGCCATTATAAATGTTATACACGTATCTTTCACTGTGCAAATTCAGAAGCTGTAGCTCATAATCATGTGCTCCTGTCTCCCTCTGTTTTCCCACAGTCCTTAGCTGACTCTGCTGTAGCTCAGAATTCCAAACGACACATTAACAACTTGACTTTGCCAGTAGAGTTTCTGAATGCTGTTAAGTATGTTACAGTAAAAAAAAAATTCTCTTTTTTTTGAGATATGGTCTGACTTTATAGTTCAGGCTGGCCTTGAACTCACTATGTAACCCAGGCAAAGTTCGAACTCACAGCAATCTTCCTGCCTCTGCCTCCAGAGTGCTGGGATTATAGGAGTGAGCCACCAGGTCCAGCAAAAATCTCATATTTTACACTTGGACTGTTAAGAAAATGTGTAACGAGCTGGGGATATAGCTCAGTGGCACCACACCTGCCTTGCAAGCACAAGGTTATGAGTTTGATTCTGGTGGGGGCAGCTGCATTTGTTTGTTACCAACCCTTCAGAATATAACCAAGTTAGGCAAGGGATTTAGCTCAGTGGTTTCAGTGTCTGCCTTGCAAGTGCAAAGTCCCAAGTTCGATCACCGGTACCACATACAACAACACCCAGTATAGTGGCTCATGCCCACCAGCAATCAGTACCACACACCACAGTGCTGGGCGTGGTGGCTCACACCTGTCATCCCAGCATTCAGGAGGCAGAAGAGGATTGCTGTGAGTTTGAGCTTTGCCTGGGCTACACAGTGAGTTCAGGACCCCACCTAAACTACAAAGCGAGGTCCTGTCTCAAAAATAAAAATAAAAATAAAAATATAACCAAGTTGTAAACATTTCTACTTCTATTGTATCATCAGAGACTGAGAGGGCTCCCAAACTTTCACCCCATGCTCTGCCTTTAGGTGTATATTCTAGAGGCCTTTAAACCAACACAAGCTACTTGCACAAAAATAGACACATGGATCAACGGAATGGAACAGAGGATGCACAAACAAACCCATCAGCCATCTGATCCTTGACAGACACACTGGAGGAAAGACAACCTCTTTAACAAATGATGCTTAAGAAACTGGGTATATACAGGCAGAAGACTGAATCTAGACCCCTATCTCTAACCATTTACTTACTACACTAAAATAAAATGGATCAAAGTTCAAAATACTAGAACAGAGGGCCGGAGGGTTAGCTCAGTGGTTCCGGCGCCTGCCTCGCAAGCGCAAGGTCCTGAGTTCAATCTCCGGAAGCCACATACAATGCTGGGCGTGGAGACTCACGCCCACCAGCAATCAACACTGCATACCACAATGCCGGGCATGGTGGCTCACGCCTGTAATCCCAGCGCTCGGGAGGCAGGGACAGGAGGATTGCTGAGTTCGCGGAGGCTTGCCTGGGCACCATAGTGAGCTCAGGGCCAGCCTGAACTACAGAGCGAGACCCTGTCTCCAAAAAAAAAAAAAAAAAAAAAAACTAAAACAGAAACACTTAATCCACTGGAAGATGGAAATAAGTAAAACTCTTGAAGACAGGCATAGGGAAGGACTTCCTGAACAGGATTCAGTTACAGGAGAAATGAACATCAAGAATTAATGGGGTGGAGGGGTCCGGAGATTTAGCTCAGTGTTTCCAGGGCCTGCCTCACAAGCACAAGGTCCTGAGTTTGATCCTGAGTTTGATCCCCAGTCACTACATACAATGCTGGGCATGGTGACTCACACCCACCAGCAATCAATACCACATACCACAGTGCCGGGCGTGATGGCTTGCGCCTGTAACTCCAGCACTTGGGAGGCAGAGACAGGAGGATTGCTGAGTTTAAGGCTTGCCTGGGCTACATAGTGAATTGAGGGGCAGCCTGAACTACAAAGTGAGACCCTGTCTCAAAAAAAAAAAGAATTAGTGGGGCAGAGATGTAGCTCAGGGGTTCTGGTGCCTGCCTGGTAAGCGCAAGACCCCTGGTTCAATCCCCAGTAACCACATACAACAATATAGGACATGGTAGCTCAAACCTGTAATCCCAGCACTTGGGAGGCAGAAGCAGGAGGATTGCTGAGTTTGAGGCTTGCCTGGGCTACATAGTGAGCTCAGGGCCAGCCTTGAACTACAAAGTGAGATCCTGTCTCAAAGAAACAGTAAGTGGCATAATATCTTATTAAAAAGCTTCTATACACCAAAGGGAACAATCAACAGAATAGAAAGACAACCTTTAAAAAGGGGAAAGAATTTTGCTAGCTTCTCCTCAAAGGACTAACATCTAGAATATATGAAGAACTAAAATAATCAGACTCCCTCCAAAAAAAATGGGCAACTGAAAAGAGACTTCTTAGAAGTATACATGGCCAGTAAATATATGAAATGTTCAACATTGCTGGCCATTAGAGAAATGCAAACTAAATCAACAATGAGATTCCTCCTACCCAGAAATAGCCAAAGAGATGGGGATTTAGCTCAGTGGGCCACACTGCCACCTGCCTCACAAGGGCAAGGTCTTGAGTTCTGAGGTAGGAGGCCCAGTATAGCAAAACAAAACAACAACAAAAAAGAATGTTTAGGGCCAGAGATTTAGCTCAGTGATTAGGTGCCTGCCTAGCAAGTGCAAGATCCTGAGTTCGATCCCAGTAACCACATACAACTATGCCAGGTGTGGTGACTCACGCCCACCAGCAATCTGTACCACATACCACAATCCTGGGGGTGATGACTCATGTCTAATCCCAGCACTTGGGAGGCAGAAGGAGGAGGATTGCTGAGTTTGAGGCTTGTCTGGGCTACATAGTGAGTTCAGGGCCAGCCTGAATTACAAAGTGAGACCCTGTATCAAAAAAAAAAAGTCTACTCAAAAAATGGCCATCCTCAAGGAAGCAAATAACAAATGCTGGTGAGGCTGCAGGGAAAAGGAACCCTTCTACATTGTTTGTGGGAATGTAAACCAATATAACCACTTGGAAAACAGTATGGAGATTCCTCAAAAAACTGAAACTGGAAATTCCACTTGACCCAGCTATTCCCTTCTAGGAATCTTCCCTCAAAGAGTTAGACACATAACAGTGATGAACACATACCTGTATGTAGAGCAGCACAACTTATAATAGCTAATTTTTTGTTTGAGACATCTTGAATTTATGACCATACTCCTCAGCCTCTTGAGTATTAGGATTACACACATCAGTCACTATGCCTGCTATAACAGCTAAATCTTAGAATTGACATATATGTCCATCAATGCATAAATGGATAAAGAAAATGTATTTACATAAGTGGAGTACTACTCTACTATAACGAAGGATCAACTTGATGTAGGAAATACATGTGCCTTAAGACTAATGCTAAGTGAAGAAACTATTGACATACAAGCTTAAATATTGCATGGTTTCTCTTATGTTAAATCCACAGTATAAATAAATTACAGAGCAAATTAAAACACAGATAACAAGATCGGGAGGCAGAGACAGGAGGATTGCTGAGTTCGCGGCGGCTTGCCTGGGCACCATAGTGAGCTCAGGGCCAGCCTGAACTACAAAGCGAGACCCTGTCTCCAAAAAGCAAAAAAAAAAAAAAAAAAACCCCACAGATAACAAGATACAGGGAGACAGATGTCTTATAAATGAGAAGGGGACTAACAGTTGGGAGTAAGAAGAAAAGAGAAGTGGAAGTAAAAAGAATTAAGATGTGTTATATACATGTAACAACAACTCCCCACAATAAATGTAATCATTTATTGCAAACATATGCTGCAATCATGTTTTGCAGACATACACTATAAAAATAAAATTTAGGCTGGGAATGGTGGCCCATACCTGTAATCCCAGCACTTAGGAGGCTGAAGCAGGAAAATCATCATAATTTTGTGAGGTCAGCTTCAACTACACAGCAACACCTAGTCTCAAATAAATAAACCTTTAAAAAACAAACCTGGTGTGGTGGCTCACACCTGTAATCCCAGCACTTGGGAGGCAGAGGCAGCAGGATTGCTGTGAGTTTGAGGCTTGCCTGGGCAACACAGCAAACTCAGGGCCAGCCTGAAGTACAAAGCAAGACTCTATCTCAAAAAACAACAAACCTTTTAAAATGTCAGAGATTTAGCTCAGTGGTTCAGTGTCTGCCTCACAAGTACAAAGTCCTGGGTTCAATTTCTGGTCAAAAAAAAACACATGCAAACAACCCAGAACTAGACTAGGGATATAGTTCAAGGTGAAGTAGCTCTAGGTTCAATCTTCAGTACTACAAAACAGAAGCAAAGAAGGGCTGGGGACAAAGCTCAGTGGTACAGTGCTCAATCTCTAGTGTCACCAAAAATAGACAAAAACTCCTCTCTGATTGACATGTCCATAATGAGTACAACTCACTGACCCGTCTGTGAAGGCCGAGGTAGGGCAGATGCAGCTGAGCTCAGCAACCCTGGTACCCAGGAGCTGAAACATCACCTCAAAGCCATGGAGCAAGTTCTCAGCCCCACTGGCTTCGTGCCTTGAGAGACTGGAGCTGTGTGAGTTCCAGCCCTCTTTCCTGAAGAAGCCTTGTATCAGTGTGAAGAGCAGCCAGAGCATCTTCTTGACTGCATTTATGTCCCACCCCATACCACAGATTAACTCACAACCAACCTTGCGCTTGTAAGTGTTGTATTACAGCACTAAATCCGAAGTCCCTTTTTCTTTGATAGTATCACGCTAAACTGCCCAGCCCTGGCTTGAATTTGTAATCTTCTTGCCTCTCAACCTTGAGCTACACCCTTGGTCCACTGCCTGTTTATTTATTTGTTTATTGATTGACTGACTGATTGATTTAGAGACAGGGTCTTGCTTTGTAGTTCAGGCTGGCCCTGAGCTCACTATGTATGTAGCCCAGGCAAGCCTGGAACTCAGCAATCCTCCTGCCTCTGCCTCCTGAGTCCTGTGATAGCAGGCGTGAGCCACTACACCTGGCATCCATTGCCTATATTTAAAACCTCAACCCATATAGAATGACAGAGAACCTGGATCCGCAAGTGCCTGCAATGTGACACCAGACCATCCTGAAGCCGATGGACACGAGGAGCAGGTAGCGGCTTTCTCAGCCAACTCCGTGGCCCACAGCCACGTGGTGCAGCAGCCCTTCCTTCACCGACTCTGGAGATCAAGCAGAAGGGTTCCCTGTGACCCCAGTGCCTGATACCTCCACGGGGCTAAATGCAGTCAAGTCCTGCACAAGCTCAGCTCTGCCAGCTGGAGCCTGCTCCTGCCCATCCAGACTCAGCTCTGCCACCTACCTCCAGCATCCTTGTGTCACCTAAGGGCTACCTCAGGAACCAGCAAAGGGACCTGCTTCTACCGGCACTTCCTCCTTGTCCTGCCATTCCCCCAAAACATGTTCCGGCCACATGCAGTGACACGCATCTGTAATCCCAGCACTTGGGAAGCCCAACCTGAGGCTACATACCAAGTTCTAGGCCAACCAGGGTCACATAGCAAGACCCCCTCATCTCAAAAATACGAAACAAAACCCACTGTTTTCTGCAGCTCTGTTTCAAGTTCACCAAACTCTACAAATAAAACCTGGAAGACTATGAAAACATAAAACAAAACAAATAAAAATGGTGCACCTGCTATGGAAAATATAGCAGTTCCTCAAAAAATAAAAAATAGAATTACCATATGGCATAACAAATCCACTGTGGGTATATACCCAAAAGAACTGAAAGCAGAGCTGAGAGCAGTGGCACCATGAACCTAGTTACGCACGAGGCTGGGGCAAAAGATTACAAGTTCAACCCATGGCGGGGATTTAGCTCAAATGGCACCTCGCCTACCTTGGAAACACAAGGGCCCAAGTGAGTTTGATTCTCTGTACTGCAAAACAAGCAAACAAACAAAATCTTCTTGCTTCAGTCTTGAGCTACGTCCCTGATCCATTGCCTATATTTATTTTTTTAATTTATTTATTTATTTTGAGACAGGGTCTCGCCTTGTAGTTCAGGCTGGCCCTGAGCTCACTATGTAGCCCAGGCTAGCCTCGAACTCAGCAATCCTCCTGCTTCTGCTTCCTGAGTGCTGGGATTACAGGAGTGAGCCACCAAGCCGGCATCCATTGCCTGTATTTATAACCTCAACCCAAGTGCCAAGGTTGAGGCAACTTATCATCTACTACACACCTTCCTTCACAGTTTCCACAGGATTCTAACTAGAGTACCTAGTGCTGGGAAAAGCAGAAAGATCTGTGTCACCTTCCAAAGGCAGTACATCCCTCCATTCCATTTCTCCCTCTCCTAGGGATCCTGTGATTTGTATGTATGGAAATGACTGTGAATAAAATGCTCCACTCTGCACAAATCATACTTTGACATTATTAAGAAACTCTGACTTCTGTGCCAGGCCTGATGACTGCAATGTTCTAAAAACTCAGAATTTAACTCCAGGCAAGTATCTAACATAACTGCCTGCTTTTAGCAAACATTTACAAAAAGCCTACTATGTGCCAGGCATTGTGTCCGATGTCAGAATGCAAAAAGGACTGAGAATCACTCTCCTCAAGAAATCCAGGCTAGCAGGAGGCACAGATACGAATAACTGTAGTAAAGGGGGAAAGCAGGGCGTGGCAGAGCATCTCTGTCAGCCCAACACTTCTTCAGGAAGCTGAGGCAGGGTTGGAAGTTCGAGCCCAGCCTGGGTAACTTACCTCTGGGTTCGATTCCCAGTGTTGCAAATGAATGAATGAGTGAGTGAGTGAGTGAATGGTGGAGATAACAGAAGATTGTGCAGTCTTCCCTACGTAACCATTAACATATCCCTACCAGCTTGAACCACCATTGATACATGAGTCCCTATCTCATCGGGTGACTTGTATTCACTGGTAGTAAAAATGGCCCTAATCACTTTCATCAGTCTTATTATTAATAAAACTAAAAGGCTTGCCTGGGCTACATAGTGAGCTAAGGCCCAGCCTGAACTACAAAGCTAGACCCTATCTCAAAAAAAAAAAAAAAAAATCGGGCCAGAGGGTTAGCTCAGTGGTTCTGGCGCCTGCCTTGCAAACACAAGGTCCTGAGTTTGATCCTGGAATAACCACCTATAATGCTGGGCGTGGAGACGCGCCCACCAACAATCAACACCGCATACCACAATGCCGGATGTGGTGGCTCACGCCTGTCATCCCAGCACTCGGGAGGCAGAGACAGGAGGATTGCTGAGTTCGCAGCGGCTTGCCTGGGCACCACAGTGAGTGAGCTCAGGGTCAGCCTCAACTACAAAGCGAGACCCTGTCTCAAAAAAGCAAAAAAAAAAAAAAAAAAAATCAACAAATTTACTTCATTAAACTAAAAGAAATTTGTTAATATTTAGGAATAGTTAATATATATTTCTCTAAACTAACATGGAAATCTTACCCATGGCTGGTGTGTATAATATGCATTTACAACTACTGTACCATAAACTAGCTGTTATAATACTTTAGACCATCTTAATGTTTTCCTTAAGGGGCAGCAATATGATGACATCTGATCTGCTATATTAAAGACTTTTTTTTTAACACTAATTAAAGACCATCTAAGGGCTGGGATTTAGCTCAGGGGTTCTGATGTCTCGCGTCTGCCAGGCAAGCGCAAAGTCCCGAGTTCAAACCCCAGTACTACATACCACAATGCCAAGTGTGGTGGCTCACACCTGAAACCCCAGCATTACTCAGGATGCAGAGGCAGGAGGACTGCTGTGAGTTTGAGGTTTGCCTGGGCTATATAGTGAGTTCCGGGCCAGCCTGAACTACAAAGCGAGACTCTGTCTCTAAATAAAAAAATAAATAAATAGACCACCTGAGAAGCTGCAAAAGATGCCTGATGGGATAGTCACGCACATACCTTCAGTGATCCAAGCCTAAAGGGATGGTCACATTGAAATAAAATCACATCTGCCCAGCAGGAAGACTACAAATTACAGCCAAACTGTGAACATGTTAGACATTTAATATTCTAGGCACTGAACAAAGCACTGTAGGGAAATAAGCTCTTTGTCTCACCTGTGTTGATGGTTTATTTCTAGACTAAAAAAAAAATTGGACTTGGGTGTGGTGGTGCATGCCTGTAATCCCAGCATTTGGGAGACTGAGGCAGGATTGTTGCCAGTTTGAGGCCAACCTGGGCTACACAATGAAACTGTTTCAAAAAAAACCTTACCCATTTAAGGCTCCAACACTGCCTAGCTGCCACACTGTAGGGTGGGCACTGTGCAGATCCTGAGGCTCCAAGTGCTGGCTGCCTAGGATCCCCCAACATAGCCGTCTACAAAGGCTGCCTACTTTGCTTCCTTCTCTCCAAATTACTTTTCCTCTTTTACTTCATTTATTTCTCATTCCCAACCAGAATCAAGAGTCCTTCAGTGGTTTCGTTGCCTCTACAGGCTAACCGCCCTTGAATACTGCAACTTAGATGTAGCTTAGTCAGTCTGTTATCCACTGACTGCTTCTTGGGAATCTCGCTGACATCAATAAATATAACACTTTCCTACAAAGCTCTCAAAACAAACACTGGAAAAAGTAACAATCCGATGCGGTTAAGTTTTTGCTCCTTGTAAACTACTCTTCTTCTGCCTCATCCGCACCATTCTTTCCAGGTTTTCTATTTTATTTTCTTTGTTTCGTTTTGTTTTGGAGACATGGTCTCGCTATGTACTTCAGGCTGGCCTCGAACTCAGGGTGATCCTCCTCTTGCCTCAGCTTTCCCAATCCTGGGGTTATAGGAGTGGGCTGCACACTCATCTATCAGCAATGTGTCACTTGAGGGTGTAATTCTGGTCCCACGCAGATCCTGAGATCCCTCCCCAGCGCCCACCTGTTTGTGCTGGTCCTCTCTGAAATTGCTCTTTCCTCTCCACTAGATGAATATTCTAAGGGAAGAAATGAAAGACAGTCTGCATCTCCAGGCCCAGCATGCAGCACACAATCAAACAAATCTCAGGAAACAGTTGACACTCATGCATGAGATGCGAAACACTGGACTCCACGATTTCACATCCTCATTCGGCAAAGAGGAAGCAAACCCTGGGGCACCAGGAAATCTGCCCAGTCATATAGGGACGGTACTGAATGACAGAGGTAAACTGAGCCTCCGTCCTCTCTCCTCACCTCAGGCTAATCCACGCTGTGTGCAAACAAGCTTTGTGATTTGGGGAAGCTACTCTGTCTCGGAACCTCAAGTTTCTCACAGCCAAAACTACTAGTTCTGACAGGCCAAGCTTCAGGAAAAAAGATCATTTTGGCAAAGGTGAGCAAAAGAAGAAAAAGAAATCTTGCAACAAACCAAGCATGGAAGCACACCCCTGAAATCGCAGCATTCTAGAGGCAGAGACAGGAGGATTGCTGCAAGTCCAAGACCACCTTGGATACACAGCAGTTTGAAGCCAGCCACATAAAAACCCTATGTCAAAAAAACAAACAAAACACCAGGCACAGGAGTGCACACTAGTAACCTAAGCACTCTGGAGGCTGAGGCAGAAGAATCACAAACCTGAGCCCAACCTGGGCAACTTAGCAAGACCTTGTTTCAAAATTTTAAAAAATAAAAATTGCTAGGGAGGGCCGGAGGGTTAGCTCAGTGGTTCCGGCGCCTGCCTTGCAAGCGCAAGGACCTGAGTTCGATCCCTGGTTACCACATATAATGCTGGGCGTGGTGGCTCACGCCTGTAATCCCAGCACTCGGGAGGCAGAGACAGGAGGATTGCTGAGTTCGCGGCGGCTTGCCTGGGCACCATAGTGAGCTCAGGGCCAGCCTG
>PVIC010046447.1:0-14245 GCA_004025085.1 Thryonomys swinderianus
CAGGCTGGCCCTGAGCTCACTATGGTGCCCAGGCAAGCCGCCGCGAACTCAGCAATCCTCCTGTCTCTGCCTCCCGAGTGCTGGGATTACAGGCGTGAGCCACCACGCCCAGCATTATATGTGGTAACCGGGGATCGAACTCAGGTCCCTACGCTTGCGAGGCAGGCGCCGGAACCACTGAGCTAACCCTCCGGCCCGGTAATGGCTTTTTATCCCTCTTCGGAAGAATTTTTAATGACACACAAAACATCATGAAAATGTGCAAATATTTACTAGGAAATAATAGTAATAATAGTTTTATAGTCAAGCAAGATAAGTATTGAATTGTAATTGAGAAAACTTTCAAAGTTCTATTGTAGGAACAGTTTGACTTTAAGGAAAGGTAGAAAGTATGAATTATAGGCTTATAGTTTATAACTGCTGACACAGACAAATGATACAGAGAAGGTTAATGACATTGTACTTTTATTACTTTAGAAATAAATTCAGGTATGACAGTTATATATTGAATTTTTTCAGGATTTTAGTTTGTTTTCCATGAGAAAAACAAAATTAAATTTCTTGCAATAAAAATGTGAGATAAAAACATAGAAAAATGTTGTCTATAGCAGTATTTTCTCATCCTTCCATCCTCACATAAAGGCACATTAGCCTCTTTGCAACTACAGAAAACAGATCCAGCGTCCAGAGAAACAAAAGACATAAGACAGTTCTTTTAGTCACTGAGTAAATCCAGCTGTACCTCTGTCCTTCCCACATGAAGAAACAAATGATTTAATCTTATCTTTGGATTTCAATTCCTGGTAATGGAAATTCTGATTAGTAGATTTTTATGCAGGAAACCCGGCCAGGTGCTTGAATAAATGTGAAAGACAGAGTTTGTCTTTTACATGTTACATAGTAACTACAGAGGAAGTTTATGGAAAGACTATTAGTACAATAGTGTACTCGTCATTCCCCACAATGTCTGAAAGCAAAAGGAAAAGCAGTTTGGAGGTGAAAGGGGCTGTTAGGGTGTGCAAAGCAAAGCACCTCATGCATTTTTGTCCAGGGAATGAACAAATCTGATTCACTCATAAGTCGGAGGCTACTGCATAGTGTTCTTCTGTGAGAAACATAGTGGAAAGGCTCTTCCGGTGGTGTAGATGAAAAACAGAAAGCCTTGGATAGTCAAGATTCTCCAAGGAGATTTGCTTTATCTGGGATGATGGAGATGTGTTATGACTAGGAAAACATAAAGTGAACTGTGTTATTCTTGAATCCCAAACACTTGGGACCAGAGGTACTTCCAAAGAATTTAAGGATATACTGAGGGAAAGGAAACCGAGTACTAATGAGTATATAACTGACATCTCTGTTAGCAGATGACTAAATAGAGAAAATGTGGTATCTATACATAATGGGGCAATACTATCTGGCTACAAAGAAGGATGAATTCAACACATTATAGGAAAATGGATTCACCTTGAAAATATATTGTTAAGTGAATAAACAAATTTCATATGCTTTCTATTATTTCAGTCATCTAAAGTACAAGTAAAGAAAAAAAAATAAAGATTGCTAAAAGGAAATATGAGATAGATCTTTTTCAGTTGGAAAAGGGTCCAGGAAATGGAGGGTGGAGAGGACAAGGAAAGAGAAAGAGGCATAACATGGCTTAAGAAAAATCATGCACATGCAAGAGCTACACACAGTGAATGTAATCACAGGTTGTAAATATGAACTAAAAAACTGCAATAACAGTAACAACAAAAATGAAGAAAGGGATCTAAAGATAGGGAGAAAGGTAGGTGGGGAGAAAGGGAATAGCAACCATCATGATATATAAAATATATGGTTGCAATTCATAACATGTATGTAAATATCTTGTGCTAAAAACATGTAAAAAACAACAAAAGAAGATCTCAAGACTTTTGTTTAGAAAAGGGGCTTCCATAGTATCTTGTGCCTCCTGGACAACCTTAAAGATATGGGGTTTTCACTTTAGTACAAAAAAAAAAAGAGAGAAGAGAGCAGTATTGTATCTTTGGAAAAGGCAGGGATTATGAAAGCACTTGAAGAACACTGGCTGTTCTGGAATGCAAGTGAGTGGACCTTTAATGAGGGGCCATCAAGGCGCAAAGCTGAATTTCAGGGTAGAAGACAATATACCTTGGTTAGAACAGGTTAACAAGAATAGATGGAAACAGATGGATCTAGACCAGTGGAAGTACTGTGACACTTTGCTGAGTCAAGGTATACCTACACTGTTCCTGATTGACTCTATGACAGAGTGATCATTTCTTACTAATAGAAAATCATTTCTTTCTAATAGAAAATTTTCAGACATGCCTGTGGGAGACCCAACCTGACATGAAAACAGCCATTTTGTTACAAACCTCTACTTGTGTCCTGTAACCTCTCTGTGAACCTGGAACTTGTGTCCTTGGGAACTATTTGATCAACTGATGCATGCAGCTGCAGATTATGTGTATTTAGAATGAACTATTCTATAGTAACCAGCAATCTAATAGTTGCTGTTAGTTTCTGTGAGAATTCACTTCTTCACTTTAACGATAGAATGATCTAATCACTTCTGCATAGAAACCTCTTAGTAACAGGTGGGGCAGGGTAGTAGATTTTGCCTTTAAATACTGTGCCCTAGTTTACCCCTGGCCCTCCACTGAGTAATAAAGCTTTTGGTTGGGCTTTAAGATTATGCCATGTGGAAGGTAATAGATTCTAGTTAATCCAAAGAAACCTTATGGGTTGATTCTAAATCTGTGTACTTTTCCAAATGACTTTTCTGCTTGCAGAGCCTGTTCATCCCATCAATCTTTTTCCAGTCATTTAGCTTTTGCAATATTTTCTTGACATTTCCTCAATACTGTAGTACTTTGGGTCCTGGGCATAGATGTTTGGTGGTGACCATTGGCAGTTACTATAAATTAGTGTTGATTAAAATGGTTAAGCATCATTGATGCTAATCCCAAATCCTTAACTTTGTATGCACAGAAGTGATGCTACAAGTGGAAAATTCCATAGCTTACCTCTTGTGGGTCTCAAAATACAGAAACGCCAAAAATGTATAAAATTTCTTCCAGCCTATATGAAACAAATGAATTTCCATAAGATATTTCATATATTTGTAAGTGTTCCAAAATATGAAAACATCTAAAACATTTCTGGTTCCTGACATTTCATAGAAGGAATAATCAACCTATAGTCCAAACTCTTTATCACTGATTTAGTCATTTGTGATTTTGTAGCTATGTTCTGAAATAAAAGCACACTGTGGAAACAAATGACTTTACATTATGAACTCTGTTCAAGTGTTGGTTTGAAACAGTCCTGTTCTGAACAAAGAATATTAAGAATGTTAAAGTCAAATTTCTTCTCTCTGAAGTGAAAGTCTGCATGGGTTTAAGAGAGATACAATATATTAATCACACCTTTTATCATCATTGCTTATTTCTTGGAATCATTTATGGTTTTTTCAAAGAAAAATAATATTAGCAAGTATATCAATTCTGTATTTTTCTCATTTTAGCCTTTGAGACAATTGATAATTATCAAGACATTCTGCATTTTTAAAAACTTAATTTTTAAAAGAATTGTCATATTGCCACGTGTGGTGGCTCAAGCCTGTAATCCCAGCACTAAGAAGGCAGAGACAGGAGGATTGCTGAGTTCGAGGCTTGCCTGGCTACATAATGAACTGAGGGCCAGCCTGAACTACAAAGTGAGACCCTGTCTCAAAAAGAAAAAAAAGAAGTGTCATATTTTGATGATGTACAGTACTACCTACTTCATGTAAAAATTTTTGTACTTAGAAACACTGCCACTGGAGATGAATTATTGAGTAACACTTAACTTGCAGTAAAAATACTAAAAACAGCTGTACCTCAGAAGCAGGTTTTTCTTTTTTTGTGCTAAAACTGTGAAATAGTTAAAATATCTTATCATGTAATTTGCTTATTATAGAAGCAACACTTTTTATTCCATTTATTTAACTAAAGAGGTAATGATGTCCTATATGTTTTAGTCAGACAAATTGAGGCAAAAATGAAAATGAAAGCTTCAGTGTTTTAAGGAGCTCTTAGAGTTAATATTTAAGTCATGCTTCATAGGAGCTAAAGGCCTAAACTTTAGAAAAATTGGCTTGGGACAGGATTAATTATGTCCAAATAAGAATGTGCTATAGTGCCAGGCGTGGTGGCTCATGCCTGTAATCCCAGCACTTGGGAGGCAGAGACAGGAGGATTGCTGAGTTTGCAGCGGCTTGCCTGGGCTACATAGTGAGCTCAGGGCCAGCCTGAACTCAAAGCAAGACCCTGTCTCAAAAAACAAAACAAAACAACAACAACAACAACAAAAGGAATGTGCTATAGTTAGGTCCAGAGGAGTATTTAATAGCATATTAAGGTTTTCTGCACCTCTGATGATGAATTTTAAGTTACTGTGACTGTTCAACACCTCTAATTTAAAAACAAAACTAGTTATAAAGTAAATTTGACAGTTTTATTATAAAAAGACATTATGTTGTGTCCTAAGAGATATATCGGTTGGACTTGGTCCCAATGGTCTGAAAGGTATTGTAAGTGAAATAAATATTCACTGCAATATTTAAAAATATTAAATATGAATAATATATCC
Source organism: Thryonomys swinderianus (assembly GCA_004025085.1). Classification (NCBI taxonomy): domain Eukaryota; kingdom Metazoa; phylum Chordata; class Mammalia; order Rodentia; family Thryonomyidae; genus Thryonomys; species Thryonomys swinderianus. The sequence goes on from PVIC010046447.1 coordinate 4,636, forward strand.
CCACTATGTGCACAGGAAGTGCACTTATTGTCATAATATGAACACATGTGTTAGCAGTATAAGTCCATAAGCAAAAGCTGGGAGATTTTATAAAACTAGTAGTAGTAGTTATTTATTTCTGTCAGTATTATAGGTGATTAGCATCGAATTCTTCACAATTTTCTGTTTCAGGTAAATGTTGACTATAAACAAACGCTATCCTTATAATCAGAAACCATGCTATTTTTTATGACTTGCGAGTATAATCAATCTTTCGGTAAGTGCAACTACCACGAGGGCTGAACACACTGCCTTCTTACCTTTCACCTGTAGCTATATTTCTTCACAACTTTAAACTAGAAGTTTACCAGTGCATCGCTGTAACAGTATATCACAAATGCCAGACCCAGCACTAAGTAGGTTGTCTGTAAATATTAGTCAAATTTGAATCCAAATCGCACTACATTTTCAGATATAACAAGTTATTTTTTCTCAATATTTTTCTTGTAGCTTGAAATTGCATAATAAAAATCGATGCTTCCAACCTATGTGGAGTGCATTCCTCTCTTGAGTTCTTTCACCCAAAGTTATTGCCGCCCGTTCCCTCCCAGCAGAGACTGACATCTGGAGGACGCTTTTTCTATCTTCCTGCATTATCGGAGCTGCCATTTCAAATCTCATCTAAAACCATAACATTTTCCCCTACTTCTACTGTTGCAGTCCCATAATTGCATTATTTTACTCCGTCAAATGTTCTGGGATATAGTGTTCTATGAAAAGGGCTTGCCTACAAATACAATGCAGTAGCAGCCTATTTTGAAATTAATTTCCTAGAAATCAGTGCCCCCAGGTTAGAGATATTTTTGTTTATTAGTCTTCAGCAATCCAGCTGTATAAACAGAGAAAAATATTTTCAAAGATGAACAGAAGAGTAATGGTAGAAGAAAGAAGGGAAAATATAGATTTCTTAGTTCTAAAATGCACTGAAAATAACATTATATTTATACCTCTATGCTTCTAGCCACGCAGACAATATTAGTCTGATTCTTAAAGAGAGTATAATACTGGAGGGAGAGTTCTTTTGAGAAAAAAAAAAACATGAAGAACAAAAGCATCTGGTAGCCCTTTAATTGTTATTTCTATCACATTTTATGCATTTTTCTAAGATAAGGAATGATTCAAATCATTAAACTGGTAATGTGGAAACAAAAGGTGACTCAAAGGAGAGAAAAATCAGATAAGCAAAAAATGAAACAAAAATATTCTATTATCCTTGCACTAGCAAGACAATGAACCATTTATTTCTGATGAAAACTCAAAGGCAGACAGAGAAAGACTAAGCTTTAACATAAAAACAGACAAATAAACTACAGCTGCATTAACTATAAATTGTGAGGAGTCTGACAGTGGGCTTATGGCACACAGAGTACCAGTCCTCTGGGGGTCCTGGAGAGCCTATTTCAGTTTCTTTAGTTGGTTCTGAGGAAGAGGCAGACCAGCATCTTAGGGAAGATCTCAGTCACTAATTAAGTTCTGAATCATCCAGTTCAATCTCTGTTGAGGTTTGAGGTCCTCAGGGGTGGGACCAACTGAGAGTCAGTAGTTTACTGTCCTGTGTAGTATGGCGATGGTCCACCGGTATATTTGGCATCTTCTTGAGAAAGAATGGCAATTTAAAGAGTATCAACATTTTGAATAAAATATCAGTTAAATAATCTTGCTTTAAAAATGTCGTTCCAGGGCCGGAGGGTTAGCTCAGTGGTTCCGGTGCCTGCCTTGCAAACGCAAGGTCCTGAGTTCAGTCCCTGGTAACCACATATAATGCTGGGCATGGAGACTCATGCCCACCAACAATCAACACCGCATACTACAATGCCGGGCATGGTGGCTCACGCCTGTCATCCCAGCACTCGGGAGGCAGAGACAAGAGGATTGCTGAGTTCGCGGCGGCTTGCCTGGGCTCCATAGTGAGCTCAGGGCCAGCCTGAACTACAAAGCGAGACCCTGTCTCAAAAAAAAAAATAAAATAAAATAAAAAATAAAAATGTCATTCCATAGAAAACACTGGCATATAGTTGAAGGAGAGTAAGACATAGCAAAATTAAAGGATTTGGGTCAGAGAATAAAAACAGTTTTTGAAATAAAATTAATAGAAATCTTAATGAACTCTAGATGATGTAATCAGTAGTAGAAGCAAAGGAAGGGATTAGATGAGAATAGTGCTCTTCAAGCTGCAATAGAAATATGAAACCAGTTCATTGACAAAATAATCCATAAATACATGCAGAAAAATTAAATAAGTCCAACAATGAGTTGAAAGTGATTATCAAACAAAAAAATTTAAAAGGAAAATGATTTATAAAAGTGTGTTGATAGAAAAATATCATGATTTGACCATAACAGGACACATGTCATGCTTTGGGGCACAGTCCCTTAACTCAATATAAATAGCAATTCAAACAGAAAGAAATTATTGCTATTATTGATATATTTTGGTGAAATGTACAGAAATTGAGGGAAATCTCAGTTTATCATCTTGATGCAGTTTTCACAGGATTTATACACACAAAATATATATCATATTTTAAATTATATAACATTTTATTTGTTCTTTTGTCCAAACCAGAGTAAGAATTAAGGCTCAAAGATTTCTTAGCATCCACACTCCAACATTTTCTATTTTATGCTACTCAGAGTACTTCACTCTGTGCATTGCAGTTGTGGCAATGTCTGTTTGTCCAGTCAAATGATATTGCACTTCCAAACACATGCCTCCGTGCAGGTACAGTACTAAGTTGTTTTAATATTTTTCTACTAAACATGATGTTCAATTAAAAGTTCCGGGCTGGGGATTTAGTTCAGTGGTTCCAGCATCTGCCTGGCAAGCACAAGGTCCCTCATTCATTCCCTGGTAACCACATACCACAGTGCTGGCCGTGGTGGCTCACGTCTCTAACCACAGCACTTGGGAGGCAGAGGCAGGAGGACTGCTGTGAGTGCAAGGTTAGCCTGGGCTACATAGAGAGTTCAGGGCCAGCCTGAACTACAAAGTGAGACTCTGTCTTAAAAAAAAAAAAAAAAAAAAAGACTCAGTGCTCACAATAAAAATATATAGATGATATTTTTTTTAAAAAGTTCAGACATGTTGACTTGGAAGAAAAATTGCTGTGTAGCAATGACAAGAGCTGGTAAACTTCCCCCATGAAATAGTACAAATTTACCATTCCATAATCAAATCATTGAGAGGTAGCAGAGAGCTGATGTTTCAGTTATGCTTCTCCAAAGAGACTGTGAATTCATGAGAAAGAGGAAGAGAGAGGAGGAGGAGTTTATTGGGAGAATCTGCTGAGAATCTGCATGGAGGGTACCAAGGCCCACCATGAGCTTCCCGGAAGCTGGAGGACCCGGACAGCAGGAGGCATGACTCAGCTCAGCCGGAAGACCTGGAGCTCAGAGAGGTGTCAGATGCAAATGTCAGGGAAAGTCAACAGTTTGGCACTGCGAAGTATGGACCTTGTACTTTAAATCTTAAACTCCACAGACCAGGAAAAACGTAAATATCACACCTCACAGTAACAGAAAGGATGTATCTGGACTGTAGGGGAAACGTAAAAAGGTGTTTTTCCTCCACCTTTTTTCTCCATCTAAGCCTCCTTCTCAGTGAATAGTGTCTGACTGAAATATCAGTCTCCTCCAGGAACACCCCACAGACAGATCTGTGTCAGACTATCATTCTAACCAAAAGAAAAAAAAAAAACACTAGGGTTCCTTTCAGCAGAAGAGGATGGATGCAGCATCTCAGGGACCTCGAGAATAGAGCACTTTACCAGCCAAGTGTCCTTTGATCCAGTTTGATCAACAGGTCAAATCAAATATCACAGCCTTCATATTGTTTTTCTTTACCAGGGGTTTGCTTCTTGCTAGAAAGGCGAGTCAGCCTTTAAAAATAGTGACTGAGCCACAGGAATATCCAGAAGACATTTCAGTGGTTTAACATCCTGTCTCAAAAACACTGTGTGTGGAAGCGTGGCTAGAATGTCTAAGGAACTGTGAGGACCCAAGGGTAGATAGGGTGAGGCAGGATAGCACTTGCTAGGAAACACTGTGCTGTCCGCTGTGGCCAGATTCTTCAGGTCTTGGAAAGGATTTGGGAGTTCATTTCACTTACAATAGGAACCTAATGGAGGATCTCGCTTTAACTTTCAATTATTGATCTAAGAACTACTCTTGGTATTTTTCTCTGAAGGCAAAAGACATACCTTCATAATTTGCATCGTTATGAAGTATAAACCTTCTTTTAAAATTGATATTGTTGTATTTTTTGAAGTCTTAAATTTATTAATTGAAATATTTTGTCATAAATATATATGATAAATATCACATATACTATTTATTTATATTGAGCTTTTTAGCTGCACAGCAATATCTTGCTCTTTTCGACATGAATAGGCACAATTCAGCAAAATTTACATGGGAAAAGTACTCTTCATTTTCTGCCAAAAGTGCTATAGATTTTATTTCAGTTTGAAATCTTCCCTTCCTCACTCCCCATTCCTCTGTTTTTTGATTTTGCCATTTATTTTGAGACAGCTTTTACAATAAACTTGTAAAAATCTGACTGCATATATGACAGGGCAAGCCTGAACTACAAAGAGAGACCCTTTCTCAAAAAAAAAAAAAAAAGTCCTTTCTTTAAGGATGACATAAATGTTGGGGAAATTGTAATTTGTCAAACATTGGAAATATAACTACCTCAATGTAAATCTTTCTTACCAAATCTAGGTATTTGGGAACTAATATTCTAAGAAAAAAGAGAAGAAAAAAATGACAAGAACACAAGCTGAATAATTAGAGCAGTTTCTCTCTCTAATTCTACTCCATGTTATCATAGTCACTGAAGCCTTTTTTTTTTTTTTTTTTTTTTTGAGACAGGGACTTGTTTTGCAGTTCAAACTGGTCCTGAACTCACTATGTAGCCCAGGCAAGCCTTGAACTCACAGCAGTCCTCCCGCCTCTGCCTCCCAAGTGCTGGGATTACAAGTGTAGGCCACCACCCCCAGCATGGTGGTGTGGTACTGATTGCTGGTGGGTGTGAGTCACATGCCTGGTATTGTTTTATGTGGTTGCCAGGGATTGAACTCAGGACCTTGTGCTTGCTAGGCGAGCACCAGAACCACTGAACTAAATCTCTGGCAAAAGCCTAATATATTTTTATTAGATACATGCAATACATACTTAGGTTTGTTTCCACTTTTGGTGAACTTCTAGTCAAAAGGAAATTAAATATAATTTTTATTAAAAATCTATGATTTGATACTTTGCATAGACTTGTCATAAAATAACTGGTTTGCATACAAAAATGCACAGCAAAATGGTTCATGTAGAAGTTTTGTGAGCTGACATTAATTGACTTAAAATTTAAACAAAGGCACAAAGCTTATAAATACACAAGACAGGAATAAACTATTTAATGAAAGCAAAGTCTAGACAAGGAGAGCCACAAAACTTAGAAAGTGTGAAGCAAAATTCGAGGACGTGGCAAGAAGACTACCGGTAACTCATAAATGCCCGCAGAGAAAGAGAACGGAACGTAGAAGAGGGGAATAGCAAGAAGGAAGGAGGGAGGTAACATCGTGGAAGACAGCTGCAGTCAGCGAGCACCGCCCGGCCCGGGCTCTGCCTCTCTGTCACACGCTTCGCTCTCGCTTCCGGGTCCAGGAGCTCAGTTAAACAGATGGCAAACGCTTCCACCTTGGGCTCTGTATGCCACACTTGCTTTTCTGTATATTCTACCCTATTTTCTGGTCAAGCTCAAGAATCTAAATTTTCATCTGGGCATATTTGCTCATGCATTGATATCTTTTTTTTTCAATATTTAATTTTGCTTTTCAGATTCTATTTCCAATCTGTTTTCAAACCAACTGCATGATTGATACTTTTCTTTTTAATTTGAAGCTTTATTGGTACATTATATGTACACATCATGATCAGACTCAACATAGAGAATTTTTACCAGTATATGACACGATTTAATTTTCATTTTCCCATTCCCTTACCCACCCTAGTGTGCCCCACCCCATATATATAAGCATTGTTACTATTTTTACTACCATCACATTTTTCCCTGTTTTTAATGAACTCTATCAAATCCGTTGATGAATTATAAGTTCTAAATTTCACTAATCACATTTTTCATTATATGGTTTCCAAACCAATCTCTTTAATTTATGAATTTCAACACTGTGGTTAACTTTCTTCATTTTGCTACATATTATGTTCAGTTTATTAAACACAACTCTTATTGTTGCCCTTCTGTTTTGGGGTTTTCTTTTCTTTGCTGTTGTTTCTAGTTTTCTGTTTTGTTTTATTTTGTGTGTGTGTGTGTGTGTGTGTGTGTGCACGCACGCGTGCACGTGCGTGTGTGTGGGCTGAATATTGAAATTACAGCTTTCACATAAAGTTGTATGCCTTATTTGACCTACAAGTGTCTTATTTCAGGTTGATTTTGGCACCAGGATGTATGACCCTCCCTCTTTCATACATGTGTTTTTAGCTTACTTTTTCTGCCTTGCTTCAACATGGCTCCTCTATTCAGTCATGTTGCCCGAACCAGAACTTAAAGGATACTCACAGCTCCCTCTAGCAGGCATTAAATACATTACTTATGTACGCTAAGCAATTGCTTCACTACTGAGTTATATTTCCAGACATAAATGCACTGTGGATAATTTAAATACATAGAAATTCCTCAGGATAGAATTGGCTTGTGGGCAATTGTAGCGGGAACCACATTCTCAGTCCGTATGGAGTCTTAGCTTACTCCACAATGGTGTGCAAACCTTGTATGCTCAAAGGTATCTTTAATTTTCATTCACTCCCATGTAGGAGCTCTTTTGACAGTGGTCAAAACTTGGGGTAATTGTCATGGCCAAGTTGCTTCACACTTATGCATATGCATATGTGAATTATATCTCAAATCAAATTTCTTGATTTAACTCAATTCTTCAAATTTGTGGAATAGATAACAAATTCCTACCCAAGCTATCTTCCAGCAGGTTTAGTGTTTCTGCTTTAATATTTAGATCTTTAATCCACTTAAATTTCAGTTTAGTGCATGATGAAAGATGTGGGTCTAGTTTTAATCTTTGGCTATTAAAACCCAGTTTTTCCAGCACCATTTATTTAAGAGACTATCTTTCCTTCATTGAGGGTGCTTGGCTATTCGTCAAAAATGAGGTAGCTTAGTATGTCTGGAGTTGTTTCTGCATCTTCCAGTTTGTTCCATTGATCATTGGGCCTGCTGCTAGGTCTCTTTTTATTCCAGATGATTTTTTTTTCTAATTCCATGACATAAACTGTCAGGATTTCAATCAACATTGCTTTGAATTTATATAGCAGTTTCTGAGCTTTCATGCACTCCAGTGATTTCTGCTGTAGTTTTCAGCCACTGAAAGCTGTGCTTTGATGCTTTGGCATCAAGACCTACTTACTCAGATTTTCTACCAACAGAAACCATCATAAAATGCCTTGAGAAATAGGGGTATGCAGAAATAGGGGTACGCATGGCCTTGGAAACATACCTCCCTCCTCTTGAGATCTTGATTCTCCTGTCGTGCCTTTTACTACTTTGTGTGGTACTTCATAGATTTTTGTCTAGCTTTTATTGTCATCATTGAAGAACATGAATATGCTTCAAGTCATAGTAGTGTCATAGTCACTACTATGTCCAGAGTCATAGTAGGTGAAGCCATTTCTTCCTGAATTTAGCAAGAGCAGTTATTAGAAAATGCCTATTCTTCAATCTCATTATGAAGAAAATTAAACAGAAGCACAATACCAAACAGTGGAAAATGAATATCATTTGGATATAATTAAGATCTATATGTGAACAAATCTCAACAAGTGAAGCTTCCAAACTACTAAGATGAATGTAATTAAAGGCAAACAGGCAGTGTTGTTTACTTCATTCCCAGCAAAGCTTATAAACATCAGTGAGTTGACAGACTGTCAGTGAAGTTCCTATGAAGCTGAACAATTCCACATGTGCATCAGTGAATGCAGGTTATGAAAAACTAACAAGACCACATCCAGGAAGCTTCCAATAACTTCTGCCTGTTTTTGATGTTCCATAAATACTAAATGACTAGCCATCAAAAGTCTCCTTTATGAGTTATCACAATGAAGGAAGCCACATATCCTTATGTGTGGGGGTGCAATTTTAACTTTCATTCAATGTCAATTTAATTTAGCACCATACCTACATTCAGTTTATGGTTTATACAAATTGCAGCAGTGATGTGTTTGCCATGGTAATGGTGATGATGTGTCATTAATTCTCCAGAGCGTATCATATTTTCTGCAGGCACAGTATAGATGAGGTCACATTGAATTCATCTTTTCCACAGTACTGAAAATCTCCAATAAGGTATGTCCAACAGGCTGCTGTAATAAGGGAAGGACAAATTAATATTGTGAGCTTGCTATCATAATGAATATATGTATCTTTTATCATCTATCACATCACAATTTGTGCACATGTGGATGATAAATTCATGAAATGCTCCTCTGTATATATGTTTGGCATTAGAGCAGGAGAAATAATAAAGAACATTAGCTAAAGTTTTCTCAAGGTTAGTATCTATTTATAGTTGCTAAGAAAGACAAAGTCATGATTTATTACTTGGGATTTTGGGTCCATAATGTCACCTGTTAGTCTCAGGGTGAATGAGTACTAATAATGAGATTCCTTCTGAGTCCTCTACTTGGTGTCTGATATACTGTACATTTTTCCATTTTTATTCTCAGGACACAATATATCCCTGGCCCCTAGAATCCCTGTGTTCCTTTTGTTTGATTATTCCTCTGGCAACAGTAGGATCCCACTTGCATATGCCGTTATTACACATTAGCTCAGGATGCACAGGATGCCGTAGTCATAAAATCGGGACAATCACACATTCATTTCAATTTTTTTCTCCCTCTTAAGAATCACTGTCTTAGGTTGCTTGATGTACCATATATGAAAACTTTGTTCTATGTTTTTTTAATTGTAGTTGTTTCATATATAAGAAATTTCATTTTTAAGAGCTTACTAGGCATATTTATACTATTTGGCTTTAAAAGTAATCAAATTGTCCTATTAAATTTTAATAAGGTACATTATAAATACATTCAAGAACAAAACATTAAAATTATTTTGGAACAGATAAGGACAATATTATATAAATTATTTTATTTCTAAATGTGTTTTTAAATATATTGCAAAATATATTTCTTCTAAATTTGTATTTATTTTAGGCTTTCAAAATTAAAATCAATACATTTAATTTTTACCAAAGTTATTTCATTGTTTTGTTATTTTGTGCAACATTTATATTTTAAGTTTCAGTATGAATGATACATGTATCTAAATTACTTTGGTATATAAAATGAGAGATAATCCAGGCCTACAGTTTTAAATCTCTTAAATTACTTACAACATGGCACTTCAAAAGGTAATGCTACTCGGGAGGCAGGGACAGGAGGATTGCTGAGTTCGCGGCGGCTTGCCTGGGCACCATAGTGAGCTCAGGGCCAGCCTGAACTACAAAGCAAGACCCTGTCTCAAAAAGCAAAAAAAAAAAAAAAAAAA
>PVIC010046448.1:0-14235 GCA_004025085.1 Thryonomys swinderianus
TAGAGTGGAATATTTCTATAGGAAACTTGGTGTGGGAATGTGATGAGGGGAAGGAATAAATATGATACAGAAAGAAAATAAAAGAGCATGTATAAAGGGGGGAGGAGGGGGAGTGGGTAGGGATATGGGTAAAAATGTGAATTAACTTGTGGCATATACTGGTACAAATTTCCCAATGTTATATGTGATTTTGAGATGTATATAAATTGTACCAATAAAGAATTCAATTAAAAAATATGTTAATTTGAGTGCCCAATCCTGTTTTATCTAAAACATGCCTTGTAAACATATAAATATCTTTTTTTAACATGCCAATGCTTATTTATCATGGTGTGAAAGGAGAATATTTAGTTGCTTTAAGCTGTAAGTCAGTAGGCTTTGTTTTAATAGCTAACATTAGCAAAATTTACACAAAATAGTAATTAAAAATGATCTTAACTCACAGGGAAACACCTCTAAAACTGCATTTTGTTAAAGAAAAACTGAACTATATAAATATTAAAAAGTTAAAAATTCCTTAATTTTTTATTCTTGTTACCACTATCACAATTTACAGGGCAAATTACCTGATGTATTTGGGATGACTGTCTCAAAGTAACCTGTAGTTTTTCTGACAACTCTGTTTTCTCTCCTGGTAAGAACTATAGCACCTTTAAAAAAAAACTTTTTGCTATCATCTAGTACTTTTATCACCAGATCTATAGCTACTACCATAGAGACTCCCAGAACATTTTACCAAAACTGATTTAATACTGGGAAACTATGAACACATTTTTAAGCTCATTTTTTGCATTATTTTATACCAAGGCAAGTGAAGTTTACATCTTCTCAAACCTTTTACAATTTGCAACAGACCCTCAAAGTTGAGCTTCTTATTTTCTTTCACACTCTGGAAGAACCAGATATTTTTATTTAAAAACAAAACCACTTTTTGGGCTCGAGGGTTAGCTCAGTGGTTCCGGCGCCTGCCTCTCAAGTGCAAGGTCCTGAGTTCGATCCCCGGTAACCAGATATAATGCTGGGCGTGGAGACATGCCCACCAACAATCAACACCCATACCACAATGCTGGACGTGTTGGCTCACGCCTGTAATCCCAGCACTCAAGAGGCAGGGGCAGGAGGATTGCTGAGTTCACGGCGGCTTGCCTGGGCACCATAGTGAGCTCAGGGCCAGCCTGAACTACAAAGCAAGACCCTATCTCAAAAAGCAAAAAAACAAACAAATACTTTCTTTTTTCTTTCTACTTACTACCAGTCAACTATCTTCCTACTTGCTTTTCAGACATTAAAACTTGCAATAACATTTTATAATATTTTTGTAAATTCACTGAGTTGTTTTGTTAATCTTTACTACCTTGTAATGCTACACTTTAAAAATGACAATTTTTAATTGGCTTAAAAACTGTATGACACTCAAAAATTACTGAAGCAAATCCTCTTTTTACTGTCTGTTTTCCTTCACCTTTATGACTGCAATCTTGTCATACCTTTCAAAGTAGTGTCTCAGAACATTTTTTGGATCTTTTTAATGCCACCAACAAATGTCTTTTTCACTGTTAGATGGGCACCACACTTTATAGAATCTTACCTCCCTTTGGTTTTATTACATGCCCATCAATTATCTGTGGTCAAGCACACATAGCTGTATTTACTTCTTATTTTATCTTATTAACAAAACATACATTTATCCTTTTGTATAATATCTGTTACTCCTCTCTTTATAAATCATATAGAATCTTATTATAAAAGTCTCTTTTAATACATTAAATTTTTTATCTACTATGCACCTCTAATAAGTTTTTAGCTATTAAAATTTGAAGTGATTTCCTTTGCTCTTAGATCCTTACATTTTACAATTTGACCAGCTGTAACAGTAGTAATAGGAGCAACCTTGAGTTTTTATCAGGAATCAAGATAACAAAACAGCAAGTTAGCTGTATAATTACAATCTAAGAATTCTGTAATGCACAAGAAACATTTTAAACATGCCAATTAACATTAACCAGGTGAAACAAAGATCCAATTATCAATTAGCTAAAATCTGTAGCTTGGATTGTTCTTGTAAAATATCTTTCACCTGATAGAACCAGTTATATAATTTTGGTTTTAGACTTTACCTTTTATAAATAGCATAAGACTCATATCACAATGCTAGCTTGGTACCTCTTTAAAACTTTTAACTGTTTTAATCTACTGATTATTTTCACTAACCTAAACCAGGCGAGACTATGCAACACTTTTATAATGGAAGAACAATGTTAGACTGTCTTTAGTTATATTAATATATTAGATATTGTATCTATATATAATATATTAGATATTGTATAGTTATTATTTTGACCTTTGTATGTAGACCCTATCATTTCAATCTAATTTCTAGCCAAATTGTGCCAAAACCAAGACTAAAAGGGACAGGATGAAGTCTCAAGGAGCAAACCAGGTGATTGTAGATGCTTAAAAGAAATGGGCTCATGTTTTCTTTGCCCTGCAGCATTAACAACCACCGGACATGTCAGATGAAATCCTTCTAGTTTTACCTTGATCAGCAGCCTGCTTTAGCGCCTTTTGTAAGGGTGAAGGCTGAGGCCATTTTTTTGGTTAGGTTCTTGCGCCATGATGGACATAGGCAGCACCTCTTAGGGGTGATTGCTTAAGGAGGTGCTCTGATTAAAAATTACCAAATCCTTCACTTGTTTTATGCCCTCTATTTTTTCCCCAAGCCCTGACATATTTTTTCTATTTATTCTCCTTTTTTTCTGTGCCAGCATCAACCACTCTTTATGTATTTCCTCTCTACTTCTATATAACTTTTAAGTATTTTTTTCTCTTCTGAATAGCTGTCACAAGGATCTTCATAATCGTTTTCCATTGCCCTTTTTAAAGCTTTGTGTTTCTGGTAAAAATCCTTTTTACAGACTCCTCCTCTACCACCAGATGGTACCCCCTCCTCTTTTCTTTTTCTCTATGGAAGTTTTTTCCTCCTGCCCTAGAGGATCCTCCTCTATGGATTTTACTATTTCTCCCTTATTTGCATCTTTTCCCGTCATTTCTAAAAGATATTTTTTATCTCTTTCCTCCCCAGCTTCTCTATTCTCCTCTTCAACAGATTTTTCTTGCTCCTCAGTGGTAGCAGAGGGGCCAGCGGCAGCATCTTCCTTTTCCTGTGCCACCTCCTGCAACCTTTCATGAATATGATCCAAACAATCTCTTATTTGAGTCCATAAAGATATAGGCACTTTTTCAACCTCAAGCTTAGCATAATATTCATCTATTTTACCTCTTTTCTCTAGTTGCTTGGTTCTCATCCTGTAAAGATCCCTACTACTTGTTTGTTCCATCATTTATTACTCCTGAGTTAAAATTACTTACCTTCACTGCAATTAATTGAAGTTTCAAACAAAGTCTCAGTCGGGTCCACCTCACAGCATCCTAACGCCTTAAATCCTTGGTACTTCATGCCATGCACTGGGCACCAATTGCTGGAGCCAGCCTGACAAAAAAAGCGGGGTCATGAAGTTGAGGGGCACAGATTAAGAAAAGAGAAGACAGGAAAATAGGCTTAGGAGGACCTCTCAGTCAATACTGAGCAGCCCTGAGTTTATTCTTCAGTGCTCTTTTATAGTATTTCTAGCTACAGTGTTTACATGCAAGGCTTACAATTGACAATGTAGTTAGTGATTAACATATAAGTTTAACATGGTTAGAATCTAAGTCTACAAGAACTCAAAATGCAAAGATAACTCTTTCTGGCAGACAGCACTTAAAAGTTTTCTGGGATGAGCTCTCTCTGCTTGTAAAACTTCTCCCCAGGTGATCTGCAAACTTCTTATCTTATGTTAAAGATTAGCCCAGGCTCTCAAGGCCCAAGTCTGTCTCTTAGAATACTTCCCTATTCCTATCCTTGAGAGGTTACTTCTTTTTGTCATTTTATTTTATTTACTCACTAAAACAGTATCTTCTATCATTGATGCAGTCAGTAAATCAAGCAGAGAGTGTATTAGAGGAAGAACAGCAAACTCCTAGTAGAAGGGTCAAGGGAAGGTGACTCTGAGCCAGAGGTTAAGACTTCTTTGATCAGGCATCCCAAGGCAGTGATCCAGAGGTCACAGATCATCTTGGGAGCTTGGCAGTACTGTTTGGTATAGTGCAGATCTCACAACTGCTAGTTGGTGAAGCACCCAGTGCAGATCTCCAGGCCTGAAAAGAGTCTCCTCCAGCAGGGTCTGCTTCCCACACTCTCCAATGCCTTTTACATCTCTAATGAACCCTCCTGAGTCCTGAAAGATTCATTTCTGTGGGAGTTAGCAAACTTGCTGAATGGGGTGGGTTACGAACTATATTTAAACTTCAGGAATCTCTCAGACCTAAGCTGGTGGTATTCCCACAAACACAAGTGATCATGTGCCTAAGACTACTGACTAGCTGATGATAATTTAGTCACATTACTAAGCAGGAAGTCACTTTAACTTGATAGTAAATATGACTCCTTTCATGTCTCAAGGAAAGGAACAAAGGACATGAAACACTTCACTGAGGAGGACTGGGACCCTTTAAAGGCACATTCTAGTTCTCAGCTTTTCTTCCTGGGTTCTTTAACTTTTCTCTCCTTTCAGATATGAGCACTGCCTGAAAATTTACCTCCTTCCTTCTTGGGTTGAGACTGCCAGGGAATACCAGTTTTGGAGGTAACACCACTACACTCAGCCCTCCTTGTGTCTTTCTTCATTTCTTTATGACCCTCCATTGAATTCTAGTTTTATTTATTTATTTATTTATTTATTTATTTATTTATTTATTTATTTATTTAGAGGCAGTGTCTCTTGCTTTGTAGTTCAGGCTGGCTCTGAGCTCACTATGGAGCCCAGCCAAACCCTGAACTCAGCAATTCTCCTGCCTCTGCCTCCTGAGTCCTGGGATGACAGGCATGAGCCACCATGTCCCTCACTGTAGTGTGTGGCACTGACTGCTGGTGGGTGTGAGTCATCATGCCTGGTATTGTATGTGGTTAGCGGGGATCAAACCAGGGACCTTGCTTGCCAGGTAGGCACTGGAACCACTGAGCTAAATCTCTGGCCCCAATTCTTATTTCTAAGAGACTTTTTGGGAAGACTATTTTTGGGCTAGTGAAAGTGCTTTGAAGTGTCAAAGCCAGGGATAGACAAGGACAGAGGTATTGTTGGGACTAAAGAATCTTCATTTTATAAGTCACCCCATCTGATGTTTTAGCTGTAAACAAACACTGTACTTTATAAAAAGGTCCTGTGTAGATATGATATATATATATTCTGTAAAAATAACTTGTGACAACTTGCTAATTGTTCTAATTGTGTGAGGTTTCCTAAAAACCCCCAGGCAAGTCAGTAAGGTTGCTAAACTGCTAAACTGGTTGCACTGGTCGCCAAGTACAGCGATTTCCTGAAGAGCTTAAGGGGACATAGCTCACATAATTAACTGGTGAGCTAATCAATAGGGCTGTTCCCACCAAGGATTTCCTTTTTTAGCCCTCCCACAAGATGACTGTTTTTCCTATTCCCCCTCTACCAATGACCACCATAAGAATGATAGATCAAGCTGTTAGCCAATTACTAGAAGGTTTAGGTCCTCCTCCCAAGTGTAACCTGAAATGTCCATAAAAGGGGCCGGTAGCCATTCTTCGGGGTCTCCAACCCAATATTGGTAGACCCACTGCATGCTGTGCTAATAAAAGTGCCCTTGTTCGTTACATGCATGTGTTCGTCTTCCTCAGGGTAGCATGACCCAGGCATTACATATGGGGGCTCATTCGGGATCGCTTCCCCAGGAACACTTACCACGTTGAGCACTTTATTCAGAACAGATCGGTAAGTTTCTCTCTATGTGTCTTCTATGTGTCTAGTAACTCTCTTTCTTGGTTGATCCGGATCATTTTGGTTTGGTTGCGGTATGTAAGTCTAGGCAGATGTGCCATTGGACTTCCCACCTAAGGAGTGGGGAGACATCCCTAAACTCCTTTGCAGGGATCTTTTTTGCTTGAGGGTTTGTTTTTGTAGAAGATAGTTCACTGTCTTCCTTGGTTAAAAACTCATCCTTGTCAAAGATTCTAAACTGTTATCTTCCCTTGATTGAGTGCTCATTTCTACCAAAGACAGCTAGCTGTCTTCCTAGGTTGGAAATTGCTTTTGTCGGAAGATTCTTTTTTCCTTGTCTAGTCTTGTCCTCTTTGACTGTAGGCTGACCTTAAGGTTTGCCTCTGTAAAAGACTGTCTCCCCTTTTTGGTTCATGTTGATCTGTAGAATGTATAATATTGTTTTTGTCTCCCCCTTCGTGTGCTGTACCAGTACTCTATTTGTGGTTTCTGTTATATTGTTTTGCTCTTGATTGGCTATTTTAAAAGTCATAAAAAGTCTTAAAAAAAACCTGACTACAAAAATACCCTGAGAAAAATAAATCAAAGTGGTATAATGGTTAGCATAGCTGCATTCCAAGCAGTTGACCCAGAAATCTGGAAGAGGCTTGGATATTAGTTGATTTCTCTGTGAAACACAGAGTAGGTACTAAGAAGGTGTTTTTGTGAAGAATGTTTCTGAAACTGTGTGCTAATATTCTACCAACATGCTATGGCTTTAATTGGCAGGAAGAAGAGTTTTTTTCATGTATAAAACTTGTGCCTGTGGTACAGAAAGGCCCATTATGACATCTCATTCACTTCGTATAAAGAAGAACTGGGGCAACACTACTTGTGTTTGGACGGTGACAGCCTGAAGACAGAGGTGTAAAATGCCTGTTTCCCATGTGCAAAAGCGTGGATTGCACCTCATTGAATATGCCTCTCTTTTCTAGCAAACTCCAAACAAGCAAAAGGCAGAATCTGGGATATCAGAGGTATCTGATCTAATCTCCTCAAGCAAAAGGTGAGATTCAGACCATGTTGCTATAAACTGATTTTCAGAATCTGAGTGGGACTCTATTCCCTGTTCACTCTGGGCCTTATTTACAAGAGTATTAACAGTTTGTTTTTCCATGTTCCCTATGCCTGTGGAGAAATGTGGCTTCTTTTTGAAATCCTGCATTCTTTGTATGGGCAAACGGTAGAGAAACACATGTAATGTTCTGATGGTTAGAATCTGAATCCATAAAAGCATGGTGCCTGTT
This sequence comes from Thryonomys swinderianus, assembly GCA_004025085.1. NCBI lineage: Eukaryota > Metazoa > Chordata > Mammalia > Rodentia > Thryonomyidae > Thryonomys > Thryonomys swinderianus. Next base: position 7,133 of record PVIC010046448.1, read on the forward strand.
TTGGAAATCTATGGACTATGAGTGCTAGTCCATGGGTGGATTTCTCCTTTTGACCACAAGCTCCATTCAAGCAAATTGCAGTGCAGTGATATTTGGAGATTTCTCACGCCAATGGAATCACCTGGAACTCAGACCTGGCTTTTGTGAAGTCAGTTTCAGGAACAGGGTGGAAATTACTGCCACCCTGCTCTCTGTGGTTCATTGTCAGTCGAAAAATGTTTGTTCCTTTACACTACCTGTGTCTGCAGTAGTGAAAGTGCAATAATGACATCACAATCCCTTTGTAGAAATGAGCCCCAGCGCACTGATGTGTGTTTGGACCGTTAGAGCCTGAAGACAGAAATACCAAATGCAATGTTTCATGGCCCAAACGCCTGGAGTACACTTTTATGCAACATGTCCCTCTAGGCTGTGCAGCTCCTATCATGAGAATGGGAGAATCTGCAAAATCAGGAGGTTTCCCTACCAAAGAAAGAGCTGGAAATCAGCACATGTTGCTATAAACGACAGTTTTAGAAATATAGTGAAACTGTACACCCAATCTGTATGTCTTTTAGCCAGATTTCCAACCATTGTCCATGATTCCTCTACCAGTGGGAGTAGAAGCGCAATTAGGAAAATGCGGCTATCATTGTACAAACTGTGGAGAATCACAACTAATACTCTGTTGGGAAGAAGCTGAAATGAGGTATGCACACTGCGTGTTTCAGAAAGATTCTGTCCTAGTAGTGACTTTTGCTGCCTGTACATCTCCATTTGCCAAGCTGCTCTATTCATGTGATTGGGTCTTACTTGGAAATTAGTTGAATTCTCTGGGAAACACAGAAGTGGTACTCAGTGATTTTGTGAACAATGTTTCTGAAATTGTGTGCTAATATTCTACCAACCTGCTTCGGCCTTTACTTGGCAGGAACAAGAGTTTTTTGTTTTTTTTTTTTTAATCTATGCAACTTGTGCTGTGGTAGAGAAAAGCCCATTATGACCTTACACTCCCATCGTAGAAACAAGCACTGGGGCAACACTACTTCTGTTTAGATGGTTAGAGCCTGAAGATGGCTGTGTAAATTCCCTGTTTTCCATGTGCAAAGGTGTGGATTACACTGAATAGCAAGATGCCTGTCTTTTCAACCACCTCGAAGCAATCCAAAGAGATAAACTGGGATATCAGGAATTTAATCTCCCCAAGCAAAAGTTGGGATTCAGACCGTGTTGCTATAAACTGAATTCCAGAATCTGAGTGGGAGTGTACTCCCCGCTCACTCAGTGCCTTATTAGGAAGAGTAGGAACAGTTTGTTTCTCCATGTTCCCTGTGCCTGAGATTTCTCCCTCAAATGAAAACACCATGAGCACAGACCTACATTTTGTGAAGTAAGTTTCAGAAGTGGAGTGAAAATAATATTTCCCTGGTCTTTGCCATATATTGCCAGAAGGCAAGAGTTTGTTCCTGTACACTACCTGTGTCTGTAGCAGTGAACTTCCAATGATGTAGTCGCAATCCTTTTCTAGAAAGGAGCCCTGGGGCACTGCTATTTCTGTTTGGGCAGATAGAGCCTGAAGACAGAAGTGCCAAATGCTGTGATTCAAAGCCCATATGCCTGGATTATAACTTCATGCAAAATGTCCCTTTTATCTGTGCAGCTCCTTTCAAGTGAAAGGGAGAATCTGCACAATCAAGAGGTTTCTCTAACAAAGAAGGAGCTTGAAATCAGCACATGTTGCGATAAGTGACAGTTTCAGAAATATAGTGAAATTGTACACCCAATCTGTGCCTCTTTTGGCCAGATTTTCAACCCTTGCCCATGCTCCCTCTACCAGTGGGAGTAGAAGGGCATTTAAGAAAATGCGGCTGTCATTGTACAGACAAGCAGTGGAGAATCACAACTAATATTCTGTTGGGAAGAAGCTGAAATGTGATATGCACACTGCCTTGGCCTAGCAGTGCCTTTTGCTGCCTGAACATCTCCATTTGCCCAGCTGCTCTATTCTTGTGAGGGGAGTTTCTTGGGTAATAGTTGATTTCTCCCTGATACACAGAGCTGGTACTCAGATAGTGTTTTTGTGAACAAAGTTTCTGACATTGTGTGCCAATTTTCTAGCTACCTGCTTCTGCTTTTACTTGTTAGGAAAAACTTTTTGTTCATGTACGCTACTTTTATCTGTTGTAGACAAATGCCCTTTATGATTCCACACTCCATTCATAGGGACATGCACTGGGGCAATACTGCACATGTTTTGATGGTTAGATCCTGAAGACAGAGGTATAAAATGCCTGTTTTCTTCTTGCAAAATGTGAATTCCACCTAATTACAAGATGCCTCTCTTTTCTAGCAACCTCCAAGAAAGTGAAAAGGAGAATCTGGGATATCAGGAGCCTAGTCTCCCCAAGCAAAAGCTGGAATTCAGATCATGTTGCTATAAAATGATTTTCAGCATCTGTGTTGGACTGTATTCCCTTCTTACTCTGTGCCTTATTTGGAAGTATAGGAACAGTTTTATTTCTTCATGTTCCCAGTTCATGTGAAGAAATGTGGATTCTTATTGAAATCCTGCCCTCACTGTATGGTCAAACATTGGAGAAACAAAAATAATGTTCTGATGGATGAAATCTGAATCACGAAAAGCACACTGCCTGCTTCAGAAATCTCTGGACTAGGAGTGCCTTTCCATGGGTGGATATCTCCTTTAGACCACAAGCTCCATTCAAGCGAATGGGAGGTGGAATGATATTCAGTTTACTCCCTCAAATAGAAACACCTGGAACTCAGACCTGCTTATTTTCATGTCAGTTTCAGGGATGGTGTGGAAATTACTGCCTCCCTACTTTTTCAGTTTACTTCCAGGAGGCATGGGTTTGTTCCTGTACATTACCTGTGTCTGCAGTAGTGAAAATTCAATTATGATGTCACAATCCCTTTGTAGAAATTAGCCCTGGTGTACTGCTATGTCTGTTTAGACTGGTGGAGCCTGAATACAGAAGTGCCAATTGGGGGTTTCAAAGCCCAAATACCTGGAGTATAACTTCATGCCAAGTGTCCCTCTTGGCCACGCAGCACCTTTCAAGTGAATGGGAGAAACTGCACAATCTATAGGTTTCCTACCAAAGAGGCGCAGGAAATCTGAACATGTTGCTATAAACGACAGTTTCAGAAAAATAGTGAAACTCTCCACCCAATATGTACCTCTTTTAGTGAGAGTTGTGACCTTTGTCCATGCTCCCTCTCCCAGTGTGAGTATAAAGGCACTTAGGAAAATATGGCTGTCATTGTACTGAGAAGCAGTGGAGAATCACTGCTAATATTCTGTTGATTAGAAGCTGAAATGCGGTATGCACACTGTCTGTTTCAGAAAGATTCTGGCCTAGCAGTGACTTTTGAGGTCCAGACATCACAGTTTGCCCAGCTGCTCTATACGTGTGCTAGGGAATTACATGGATATGAGTTGATTACTCTATGAAACTAACGGCTGGTACTCAGATGGTGTTTTTGTGAACAAATTTTCTGAAGTTGTGTGCTAATTTTCTACCTACCTGCTATGGCCTTTACTTGGCAGGAACAAGTGTTTGTTCATCTACGGTACTTGTGTCTGTGGTACAGATAGGCCCATTATGACCTCAAACTCCCTGCATAGAAACAAACACTGGGGCAACACTACATGTGTTTGGACGGTTATAGCCTGAAGGCAGAGGTGTGAAATAGCTGTATTCCACGTGCAAATGCGTGCATTACACCTAATTCCATGATGCCTCTATTTTCTAGCAATGTCCAAGCAAGTGAAAGGGAGAATCTTGGATATCAGGAACTGAATTTCCCAAAGCAAATGCTGGAATTCACACCGTGTTGCTAAAAATTGATTTTCAGAATCTGAGTGGGGATGTACTCCCTGCTCACTGGGTGCCTTATTTGCAAGACAAGGAAAGGTTTGTTTCTCCATATTCCCTGTGCCTGTGGAGAACTGTGGCTTTTTATTGAAATGCCACACTCTTTGTATGGGCAAATAGTGGAGAAACACACTCACTGTTCTGGAGGTTAGAACCTGAATCAAGAAAAGCACACTGCCTGCTTAGGAAATCTCTGGACTAGGAGTGCTCTTCCATGGTTGGATATCTCCTTTGACCACAAGCTCCATTCCAGCGAATGGAAGGTGTAGTAATATTCAAAAATTTGTCCCTGAAATAGAAACACCTGGAACTCAGACCTGCTTTTTGTGAAGTCAGTTTCAGGAACATTGTGGAAATTACTACCTCCATGCTCTTTGCCATTTATTGCCAGGAGGCAAGAATTTGTTCCTTTACACTACCTGCCTCTGCAGTAGTGAAAGTCCAATTATGACGTCACAGTCCATTTGTAGAAATAAGCGCTGGTGCAGTGCTATATGTGTTTGGACAGTTAGAGCCTGAAGACAGATGTGCCAATGCCAGTTTTCAAAGTCCAAATGCCTGGAGTATATCTTCATGCAAAATGTCCATCTTGGTCTTACAGCTCCCTTCAAGTTAATGGGAGAAACTGCAAATCAAGAGGTTTCCCAAACAAAGAAGGAGCTAAAACTCAGCACATGCTGCTGTAAACGACAGTTTCAGAAATGTAGTGAAACTGTACACCCAATCTGTATATCTTTTAGCCAGAGTTGAAACCACTGTCCATACTCCCTCTACCAGTAGGAGTAGAAGGGCACTTAGGAAAATGTGGCTGTCATTGTACAGACAAGTAGTGGAGAATCACAACTAATATTCTTTTGGGATGATGCTGAAAGGAGGTATGCACAATGCCTGTTTTAGAAAGATCGGAATCTTTCTGAGGCCTATCACTGCCTTTTGCTGCCTGCACATCTCCGTTTGCCCAGTTGCTCTATTCATGTGATGGAGACTTATATAGATATTAGTTGATTTTTCCGTGAAACACACAGGTGATACTCAGACGTTGTTTTTCTGAACAAAGTTTCTGAAATTGTGTGCTAATTTTCTACCTACCTGCTACGGCCTTTACTTGGCAGGAACAAGAGTTTATTCATCTGTGTTACTTGTGTCTGTGGTAGAGAAAAGCCCATTATGACCTCACACTCCCTTCATAGAAACAAGCACTGGGGCAAGACTACTTGTGTTTAGATGGTTAGAGACTGAAGATGGAGGTGTAAAATCCGTGTTTTCAATGTGCAAAAGTATGGATTACACCAATTAGCAAGATGCCTCTCTTTTCTAGCCACCTAGAAGCAAGCGAAAAAGATAAACAGGGATATCAAGAGCTTAATCTCCCCAAGGAAAAGCTGGAATTCACACCATGTTGCTAGAAATTGATTTTCAGAGTCTGAGTGGGGCTGTACTCCCTACTCACTCTGTCCCTCATTTGCAAGAGTAAGAACAGTTTGTTTCTCCATGTTCCCTGAGCCTGTGGAGAACTGTGGCTTCTTATTGAATTCCTGCACTTTTTGTACGGGCAAACGGTGGAGAAACATACGTTATGTTCTGATATTTAGAATGTGAATCTTGAAAAGCACACTGCCTGCTTCGGAAATCTCTGGACTAGGAGTGCTATTCCTTGGGTGGATATCTCCTTTTGACCACAAGCTCCATTCAAGCGAATAGCAGTGGGAGTGATATTCGGAGAATTCTCCCTCAAATAGAAACACCTGGAACTCAGAACTGCTTTTTGAGAATCAGTTTCAGGGACGGAGTGCCAATTACTACCTCCCTGCTCTTTGCCATTTACTGTCAGGAGGCAACAGTTTGTTCCTTTACAATACCTGTGTTTGCAGTAGTGAAATTCCAATTATGATGTCACAATCCCTTTATAGAAATGAGCCCTGATACAGAAATGATACAGAAATGATACAGAAAGAAAATAAAAGAGCATGTATAAAGGGGGGAGGAGGGGGAGTGGGTAGGGATATGAGAATTAACTTGTGGCATATACTGGTACAAATTTCCCAATGTTATATGTGATTTTGAGATGTATATAAATTGTACCAATAAAGAATTCAATTAAAAAAAAAGAAATATCCAGAACAGAGAAATTAATAAAGCAGAATGCAGATTAGTGGTTGCTGGGGTGAGAAGGCTGGCCAAGTGGATTGTTGGTAAGTTCTACTCTGCAGGTTGTTTACTTCCAGGAATAAAAGAAAACATATCATGAGGTTTGTGAGGAAAGCAGACAAATCTGTGGGTCTACTAAGATTCTACTGAATTGCATACCTAAATTGTAAATATTATAGTGTGAGGATTATCATAATGACGTTATTATTGAAAATATATTTTTAATTTAATGTGTTTTAAAATATTAAACTTTATTTTTTTAATCTGGTGAGTACATTACTGGTACTTTGTAGTCAACTGTCAATTCCCTATATGGCTTGTTTATTTATCTACTGTTGGTAAAAAAGATGGAGTTGTGTGTTGGCTTCTCCCTCCTGTATGTGGACAGATTTCCAAGTTCCAGGATCACTGACTCTAGATTGGATATGCTGGGCCACTAACTGAATGTGTTTCTCAGTGGTCTCAGGAATATCTATCTGTGCAGCAGTGCACAGGGATAGTTGTTACAAATGCAAACAGAACCCAAATGCCCTTTTCTCTGAACATCCTTGGGGTTCCTAACAATGGGCACAGTTGGATAAAATTTGCTCTGATGGCTTTAGCCAGTAGTCAGTGATATAATCAATGGAACATTTCTCAAAGGATGACTTAATGAGAGAAGAAACAACTGTCAGTGGATAATAAAACAGGATTTCTCTTCTTTTTATTATATTATAATACTAACTCACAGGAAAAAACAAAAGTGACATTGGTCAGCTAACCCTCCTGGTAGGGCAAATCAAAACCTCTAAGGGTAGCTGTTAATATGATATACTTAGTTTTAGAACTGCACTGGATTGCAGGTTAGATGGATTCAAATTTATAAAATCAAGCAATCAATTTTTTTAATTGAATTCTTTATTGGTACAATTTATATACATCTCAAAATCACATATAACATTGGGAAATTTGTACCAGTATATGCCACAAGTTAATTCTCATTTTTACCCATATCCCTACCCACTCCCCTCTCCTCCCCCCTTATACATGCTCTTTTATTTTCTTTCTGTATCATATTTATTCCTTCCCCTCATCACA
>PVIC010046449.1:0-14238 GCA_004025085.1 Thryonomys swinderianus
TTGGGTTCTTGCTCTTGTAAAGCAGATACTGGCACCACTGAGTTAAATCCCCAGCCCAAGCACATTTTTCTTTATGGCAGAGTAGTACTACATTGTGTTTATAAATATCACATTTTCTTCATTCATTTGTCGATAGACATATAGGGTGCTTCCAAGATTTAATGTTTATGAATTACATTGCTATAAATATGTACATGTGTAATATAATATGATATCTTTTTAACTTTTGGGAAGACAACTAGAAGAGGAATAACTGAGTTGAATGGGATTTCTATTTTTAGTTTGAGGAGTATCCACACTGATTTTCTTAGTAGTTGTACTAGTTTACATTCCCTCTGATAATGTGGAAGGATTTTCCCCTCCTGGAAGTGGGGCCAGCACTTACTGTTTGCTTTCTTGATAATGCTCATTCTTTCTGGAATCTTAGTGTTGTTTTAATTTGTATTTCTCTAATGGACAGATCTAGAGTATTTTTCATGTATTTATTACAATTTATACTTCTTTTGAGAAGTGCCTGTTCATTTCAGTTGCCCACTTTATGATTATGTCTTTTACTTTGGGAGGTCTAATTATTTTGAGTTTTTATATACTCTAGGTTTTAATACTCTGTCCAAAGAAGAACTGGCAAAAATTTTTTTTCCATTTTGTAAATTGTCTCTTTACTCTGTTGTGCATTAGCTCTTAATTTTCTGTGATCCTGTTTGTTGATTCTTGATACTATTTCTTGTGCAAATGGGTTCTACTCAGAAAATCCTTGCCTACCTTTATGTCTTCAAAAATTTTACCTTTTTTGTCTTCCAGCAGGTTGAATATTTCTGTTTTAACATTTAGAACTTTGATCTGTTTTATTTTAGTTTAGTACATGTTGAGAAATATAACTCAAGATTCAATCTTCTGTATATGGATAGCCAGTTTCCCCAGCACCTTCTATTTTAAAAGCTATGAGCTATTACTAAAAGCATTTTAGTGAGATTGTAAGTGACCCTAAAGCTGCTAGTTCCAGAACCACATTCTGAATGGTGATTTTCTAGAATAAAGTTGAAGAGGTGAATCTTGGGCAAAAGGAATTGACACCTCTTCCATTTAGTTTGGAGATCCTAGGTAATGGAACTAGGAGAGAAAAAACATTTGCTTAATATCCAGTCAGAAACTTTTCCTGCTATAATTCTTTGTCTTCTTTTGCTAATAACACAACACCTCAGGCTGGGTAAATTTAACAACAAGAAATTTATTTTGGTTTCACAGTTCTGGACATAGGGTTGGATGGCTGCATTTGGTGTTGGCTTTCTTGTCAGTTGTGTGCAAATGAATTTGTATATCTTTTTGTTTCTTTCCCCCTTTCATGAGGTCACCAAGATTCAATCTTGGACACTCTACCTTAATGATTTTAATACCAGTCACCTTGAAAAAAATTCTACCTCTAAATATTGTCATCAGATTAACTTTCCATATATCACAATGTGGTTTAAATTTTTTTTTTTTTGAGACAGGCTCTCGCTTTGTAGTTCAGGCTAGCTCTGAGCTCACTATGTAGCCCAGGCAAGCCTCGAACTCAGCAATCCTCCTGTCTCTGCCTCCCGAGTGCTGGGATTACAGGCGTGAGCCACCATGCCCGGCACTGTGGTATGTGGTGCTGATTGCTGGTTGATTGCTGGTGGGTGTGAGTCACCATGCTCAGCATTGTATGTGGTTACCGGGGATTGAACTCAGGACCTTACACTTGCGAGGCAGGCGCCAGAACCACTGAGCTAACCCTCCGGCCCAATATGGTTTAAATTTTAACATGTGAAACCTTGGGGCCACATTCATACCAAATCTTAGAATCCACCAAGAGGCAGCATTATGGAAACTGTTTCATTACGATACCTCTGACCTTGGTAATAAACCATTGTAGTGTTAATCTTTCACAACCATCTAAAAATCGTGTCATGAACCGAGCTGACTTTGGTGTGAACTCAGGTTTTATTAATGGCTCTGATTTAGTAATCTTGAGCAAATTTTAACTTTAAGCAAAATCCCTCTCAATGCAGGTTTTGCATAAGATTTATAAAGGCTAGCGCTCATAAATGGTGACTGTTGATATTAACATCACCTTAACACTGCAATGGGTTATATTCAAAATTCTTGCTGCCAGGCACAGTGGTCAAATTTATAATCCCAGGTACTCAGAAAGGATTTCGTGTTCTAGGGCAGTTTAGACAATTTAGCATGACCATTTTACAATGTTACAAAATCAAGAGGAGGGGCTAGAGATTTAGTTTAGTGGTTCAGGCGGCTGCCTAGCAAGCACAAGGGCCAGAATTTGATCCCGGAAACCACATACAACAATACCAGGAGTGGTGACTCACACCCACCAGCAATCAGTACCACATACCACAATGCTGGGTGTGGTGGCTTATGCCTGTGACCCCAGCACTCAGGAGGCAGAGGCAGGAAGATTGCTGAGTTCAAAGTTTGCCTGGGCTATACAAAGTGAGACCCTGTCTCAAAGTGAAACAAAACAAAAAAATCAAGAGGGTCAGTTTGTAGCTCAGTGCTTCCTGGAATCAGTCCCCATATAGAAAAACAGAGAGGGAAAAAGACAGGAAAGAGAGAGAGGGAGGGAGAGAAAAAGAGAGAGAGAGAGAGAGAAAGAGAGAGAGAGAGAGAGAGAGAGAGAGAGAGAGAGAGAGAGAGAGAGAGACCTAGAGAGACAGGGAGGGAGGGAGAGAAGATAAAGCTATCACATTTCATTCTCAAGGTACAAAAGGACTGTGCACATTTCTTCTGTAATTTGGAAATGTCTTAACTTTAAAAAATCCCAAAATAGCTGAAGTTAGCAGACATGCAATTTAGCAAGGATGACTGGAATTTTGGTCTTTCCTGTAATAATACTATACCTAAGCATACTGCTCCTTAGAAAAACATTTTTATCTGAATCTCTTACTCGTGTGGGCCAAGAATGCTGTTTTTCTTTTTGATAGCTATGTTTACAGAATCAAAATCACCTCTAGCAATTATTTCATCATTGCATGTTATTGTTGCTATTCATGCTCCTTTTACAGCTATTTTAATTTTGATGAACTTCAATGTGGTGCTAGAGTGACAGAAGAAGGTCAAGTAAACTCAGTGTATTGGTATAGTACACAACTATCTTAATTTTTATTAGAAGTGCAAATTGGAATATAAAATATTTCTCCCATTTACAGATGGGCTTTTTCTGCTGACACCAGAAATCTGAGCTCTGGAAATATGGAAGCAATTGATTATCTGCGGGTTGCTATATCTCAGTAAAGGAGTCTTCACCAGAGAAGGTAATAAGTCCCTTGTGTATTTCTACAATGGTCCTTTGAAAGAACCAAGGCAGAGCATTTCCACTTGTGTTTTCTTCTGGAGAACATATGGGAGGACAGGAAGTGGTCCCCAGGGGAATGAAATGTAAGTTCCACAACTGAAATAAAACTAACTCAAACATTTCAACCTGAATTTTGTTGCTGAAAACCACAAGATTGCAAATTGTTAAAGAAAGCCTTCTTGAGCCAGAGATTTAGCTCAGTGGTTCTGGTGCCTGCCTAGCAAGCACAAGCTCCTGAGTTTGATCCCAGTAGCCACATACAACAATACCAGGCGTGGTGGCTCACACCCACCAGCAATCAGTACTACATACCACAAATGCCGGGGGTGGTGGCTCACACCTGTAATCCCAGCACTCGGGAGGCAGAGGCAGGAGCATTGCTGAGTTTGAGGCTTGCTTGGGCTACATAGTGAGATCATGGCCAGCCTGAACTACAAAATGAGACCTTGTCTCAAAAAAAAAAAAAAAAAAAAAAAAAAGAAAGAAAGAAAAGAAAGTCCTCTTATGACTTCTGTACTCATTATTCATCTCTTGCATTAATATAGCCCTATGGTAGAAGTTACTAAGATAACAAAAGACATGTAGTTTGTAGAGGCCTTTCGGAAGCAAGGAATAAGGGCATGCAGAAGAGTCAACACACTACTCAAAGCCAGCTTGAGTTTAGCTCTGTGCACTGCTCATTTTGCTTTGAAAAGTTTTCTTCATTCTTTTTCTAAATCTTGTAATTGACTGAAAGTACCACTTTCATAATTAAAATGCTCCTACTCTAATCATGTCTTTAAAGCCTTAAGAATTCTCTCTAGAGCTTCTTTCAAGGGATTCAACCAGAAATAAATGGATGCGTCAGGCAATGATCACACTGATTTACAATCACTATCCTAACCTGACATTACATCAATTCAAGAGATTTCACATAAACATAAAAAACAATAATATCTGGTTTGGAATAATTAGTTAGAAAAAAGAAGAGCCTTCTCCCATTGTCTTGGCTGAGTATGATAATTTCATTTCATCAACTGAAAGATTTTACAGTTAATAACTTCTGCTTTTAATTTAGCATCCAATAAAATTGTCTCTGATCCCTAGGGCTTAATGAATAAAATACCTCTAAGGCAAGGAATTTTACTGGCATGAATTAATGTAAAAATTATTTTGCTGTGGGCTGGAGATTTAGCTCAGTGGTTCCTGTGCCTGCTTAGCAAACCCAAGGCCCCTGGTTCAATTCCTGTTAACCACATACAAAAATACTGGCTGTGGTGACACACACCCACCAGTCATCAGTACCACATACCATAAACCAGGCGTGGTGGTGTGTGCTTGAGGTCTCAGCTACTTGGGAAGCTCAGGAAGAAGGATCACTTGACCCCATGACTTTGAGGTTACTTAGGAAAATCCAGCGTGATCTATCCTCAAAAAAAAAGGCCCCCAAAATTTTATTGTAAAAATTAAAACGAAATACTTTATACTATAGTTTTTTGAAAATGAAATTTCTAACCACTACAGTATCTATGATTGTTAGCATGTTATTGGATACTTAATTGGATTTGACTTTGGGGAGAGAAGGATTAGGATTTATCTTTGCATCTCTGCTAATTAGAGTAGTGGCTTAGGAACTCAGAAAAATAACAGTATTTGCTGTTGCTCATTAGATATTTGTTGACTAGCTAATTTTTTTTTTCATACTGAGTTTTTGTTGTTTGTTTTTTCAGTTTGAATTTCTGCACAGTTATAAATTCGAGGAGTGAAAAGAACTCTGGAAAGACTTTCCATTAAGGGAGGGTTTTTCTTTTTTTTGAGACAGAGTCTTGCTCTGTAGTTCACGCTGGCCCTGAGCTCACTATGTAGCCCAGGCCAAACTGGAAGTGAGTCATCCTCCTGCCTCTGCCTCCCAATGCTGGGATTATAGGCTTGAGCCACCAAGCCCAGTGGTAAATGGTGCTGATTGCTGGTGGGCGTGGCCACCATGCCTGGTATTGTTGTAAGTGGTTACCCAGGATCAACCAGGAATGTTGGGTTTGCTAGGCAGGCTCTGGAACCACTGAACTAAATCTCCAGCCCTCCAAGAATTCTTTTTAAATTTTTATTTATTTATTTTTTTGTTTCGAGACAGGGTCTCGCTTTGTAGTTCAGACTGGCTCTGAGCTCACTCTGTAGCCCAGGCAAGCCTCGAACTCAGCAATCCTCCTGTCTCTGCCTCCCGAGTGCTGGGATGACAGGCGTGAGCCACCATGCCCGGCCCTCCAAGAATTCTTAAGGGCATCTATGTCAGGCTGTGTCTGGTCTGATTGCTTCATTTGAATTTTTCAGTTTGGGCTTCAATCTTCTCACTTGTGACAATGACCCTTCCTAGGCAGTACTTTGCCTTATGGTGGGCATGCCATCACTAAGGCATGCTAAAGCTATCTACCCACCTTAACAGAAGGTTTCTACACTTGAGGAGGGAATTAGATTATAAGAATGTTCACCAAATACAACCATTTCCAGAATCTAAGGTCTAACTTGCTTGTATGCTTCTAGCCTTCATATTCTACATGAAGACCCACCTGATCTCATTTGTAGCACCTTTCCTGTCTGTTTCATGCAATCTCTCTCTCTTCCTTTAAGAATTTTCTGCTCACTACCTGCAGGAGTTGGTTTCACTCTAGAATATGTTAGACACACTTACACAGAAGGATTCACATTGACGTACTGTCAGTTGCAGCACAAGTGAGAGGAGTAGTGGTGAATATCTAGAAAAAGAGTACAGGATCGCTGCTGGCCTGAAAAGCGGGGTCTATCTAGAGGTTTCTGAATCTGTTGGAAATAAACATGGCCTTTCTTATTCTTCCTGGTTTCTTTTGGTCTTTTCTGCGTATATTTTGGATGAAACCCATACTCACATGGTCAAACAATTTCACTAAAGGATTGGATAGTCTGTCTCCATATTAAGGAAGGCAGACATTTCTCTAAAACAAATAAGTCTAGCAAATAATTTTTCTAGTCTACAATAAATGCTACATAGTTTTAGACCTCTCTTTGCTCCCTCCCGCCAGAAGTAGGAAAAATTTATTGAAAAAAAGATAGCTTTCATCTAAGAGACAGAAGGGGGACTGCAAAATGGGTTTTCCACCCCCTTCTCATATTTTTCTGATTCCAGACCATGACCAGAGACCTATTTCTACCAAATAAGTGGATCCCAGTAGAGTACTTCATCAAATAATAGAGTAATTTGGCCCTAAATTCACCAGGGTGTTTGTGTCCTTATATGCATATGTGTAGTCTTAAATCATATCAAAGTCTTAGGCAGGGATTCCTCTCCATCTGATCTTCTTAGGAAGGAGAAATGGAGCAAGAACTAGAGGTCATTTCAGGAAAAGTCCAGGAAAAGTCTTGGGGACATGGATTTTTTAAACTTAAACTGTGGATGCCTGAAGGGGTTTGGCCTGACTGGTTTGTTTCTGTCTATAATGACCAAGGACACTTGTAGCAGTCACAGATGGACTAAGACTAGACCTATCTTCTACAGACTGAAGTTTTGTGGTCATGCTGGAACTCTGAACAACAACCAGGAACTTCATTTCATAGACATTTGTACAGTTTCCTCATACTGCCTAGAGGTGAGAATCACGCTTGTTTGAGTTCATTGTGATCACAGCGCAAAGCCTTAGATTAATAGGAGTGGAAATAGAAAAGTACAGTTTGGGTCTTTGGTCTCAGATACCAGTTGGTTTGGTAGTCTTTAATCTCTTCCTTACATTTTTTTTTCTATCTTAAAATTTTTGTTGCGGTGACTACATTTTCCTTCTTAGCACATTTTAGGTGTACAAACTATTCTTATTGACCTAGGCACCATCTATTCCTTTATGAAGCTGAAATATTAACCATATCCCCATATTATTCATAGACTAGAAAGAGTTATTATAAAAAATTATAGTTAGAGCTTTTATAAATTTCCTAAAATAGGCTCTTTCTTCCTTGGCTTTAATTTCAGCCTACTTTTTTTTTTTTTGTTTTGAGACAGGGTCTTGCTCTGTAGTTCAGGCTGGCTCTGAGCTCACTATGTAGCCCAGGCAAGCCTCGAACTCAGCAATCCTCCTGTCTCTGCCTCCCGAGTGCTGGGATTACAGGCGTGAGCCACCACGTCCGGCTTGGTTTTAATTTCAGAATGGAAGCAGGAATTGCTTTTATAATTTTAAGCATTGATAACTGATATAAATCAGGCCCAAGTATTTTCCTTATCCTTTTTGTAGAACAGTTTGAGCCAACAGTAAAGTTATTTCTTTTATCAAATGAAGTTAATGAGAAATTGAGCAGAAATTCCTCATTGAAACAGAAAAATGCAACAAAAATATAAATGTTTTAAGGAAAATTTTACTTGACTTTTTTTTAATCTTTATTATCCTTACTGACATTTTTGTTTTTGTTTTGTTTTGAGACAGGGTCTTGCATTGTAGTTCAGGCTGGCCCTGAGCTCACTATGTAGCCCAGGCAAGCCTGGAACTCAGCAATCCTCATGTCTCTGCCTCCTGAGTGCTGGGATTACAGGCTTGAGCCACTACACTAGGCAATGTGTTATGTGGTATTGATTGCTGGTGGGTGTGAGTCACTACGCCCAGCATTTTATGTGGTTACCGGGGATCGAACCCCAGACCTTGCGCTTGCAAGGCAGGCACCAGAACCACTGAGCTAAATCTCCGGCCCTTACTGACAATTTTTTAAAGGAAAAATGAAGACTGTATTGATTTCACTGGATTTCAGGAAGTGAAGTTTAATAAAACACACTCCCCCCCCCAAAGCCTCAATAGTTTATTTTAAAGCTAATTCTAGGGTAAGTCCTTTTGATCTCACAGCTATCACTTAGAGAATTATAATGTGGTTTTGCAGTTGTGGCTAGAATAAGGGACCATAGGGGATAAAAGGACTTAGATATGTTACATCATTTGAGTTTAATGTGGAAGGCTACGTGAAAAAAAAAAAAAAGGAAGAAGAAGAACAACAAAACCCCCAAAAGACAAACAAACAAAAAAACCCCAGACTTCTCATAAGATTTTTAGTGTAGGAAGAAAATAACAACTGCTCTTCAAATTAGGGGGTTGGTTCCATGTTTTGAAAGTCACCATCTCAGTTGATCTCTTAATGAGATGTCTGTGAATCTGGGGGAAGGTGGATAAGAAGCAAAGGCTTTTCATCTCATCTCTTCCTTTGCTGCCAACCATCCAGCTGCTTTAGAAGACAAGCGTAAGATCTTTGCCCTTGTTCATTGGGCAAAGCACTCACCAGTTCGAAATTGTACTGAAAACTTCCTCTGATTTTGTCAACCATTGGAGAGTGATAAAATATGGAACTGACGGTTTTTTTGTTTGTTCTTTTACTGTCTGACACATCTATACTTCCCCCGTTATGTTAATTTCTTCCTCATCTGTAACATTTTGGCTCTTTTTCTGTCCATGTCCATATACACAATTGAATCTACTTGTCTGAATAATATCATATAAGTACTAAGCCTCTCATTACTAATACAAAAGGATGTATTTTGGGCATAGACATGGGATAAATGTAATTATTATGTTTTATATATGCTATCTACTTCTAGGAATGATTCATCCTCTTAATTAAGCTGTTATGAAAGCACAAAATATATGCACAAATGATGGTTGATTGATTATGTCAACTTGAGTAAGTAATGGCCAACTAAATTGGCTCAGCATAGTTCTGGGTGTGAGACCCACATGAGGGAGAATTATCACCAGAATGGTATAAAAGGGAAATGAACAAGGAAGGATTGCTTCTGTCTTCTTTGGAGGAGCTCCAGTCTTCGCTTTTACCTTGTATGTCATCTCTTGGCATCCATCACAGGCCCTTTGGCCTCTCAGACAAACTCCCATGGGACATTACAGTGAGCTTTAGGCCTTTGATGGGATCTTTGGATGCCCAAGGTGCAGGCAGCCCTTTTGCACTTTCTCACACCTGACTCTGTGGGGACCATTTTAAGTCAATCTTGTAGGTTCTTACATATTTATGTATCTTGTAGTACATCTGCTTCTCTAGCACACAGTGACTGATACAACACATAGGCCTTTGAAACACATGTGATGTTTAGTATGGCCAAATGACCTTCCAGAGAGATTGTGCCTCTTTTTCCCAACGTTCATTCATTCTCACAAGAAGCCTTTAAATAATTATTATCACCTTGCAAACTCAAGGGCCTGAGTTTTATCCCCAGTACCGAAAAACAAAATTAACTCCAAAGTTTTCAGATGAAGAAATCGTGGCTCAGAGATTCTGGTAATTTGGTAACCTGTGTCATTCAGATTTCCACTCTTGTGGGCGTCTTACCATCATGGGCAGTTGTCCTCCAGGGTAAACGTCCACCTTTATGAAGCTTGCAGTGGTTCCTTCTAGAAGACAGAGAATGCAAAGGATTCAGGGACTGTCTACACTTCAAAATTAAAAAAAAAATTACTTGGCACATCTAGCACTTTCAAGCACAAAGTGGTCACTATTTAATATCAGTTCTTGGATAGCCAGACAAACAAATTAGACCTTCCCAGATTCTTTTTAAATTTCTACATTGTTTGCAATACAAAATGATTACATTTCTCACGTGGAGCTGGTCCATGAACATAACACATCTTGGTTCTTTTTTTTTTTTTGAGACAGGGTCTCACTTTGTAGTTCAGGCTGGCTCTGAGCTCACTTTGTAGCCTAGGCAAGCTTTGAACTCAGCAATCCTCCTGTCTCTGCCTCCCGAGTGCTGGGATTACAGGCGTGAGCCACCACGCCTGGCACTTAGTTATTTTTTATCCACTTTTCTTCCTTTGCTTTCTCTGCTCTCCCTATCTTGGACCTCTTCCCTTTGTAAAAGATTTATCTTCCTGTTTCCCGTTGTCTTTTATTTTGCTCCTGTTTCATCCTCTCCGTGCGTTTAGCCCTGCTGGAGTGTCAGGCCAGAGACAAATGTTGGGTCATTTTGGTCAGACAGACCCAGCGATTACAGACAGTACCAATAAAGGGGTGGGGGTCAGACAAAAGTAAACCTGCCAAATAAACAAAACTCATCACCCAACTCAGGTGGCTTTATTCAAAAGAGTAAATGGGTTCCAATCCAGTCTTCAGATGTAACTTCCAGGAGTCAGGAAATTCAGAGGAAAGAAAAAGAGATTGAAGACACCACGCAGAAGCACAAAGCCAAATCCGGAAGGCAGCTTGTATCTTCAACATGAAAATGCTCCTCCAAAAACTGGGAGAAGGAGCTGGCCCTCTTAGTAAAAGAGATATAATTAAATACCAGGCAGGTCCACTGATTGAATCCTGGTCTGTGCATGTCAGAGGTCAGTGGGAGAAATTCATGTCTGGACTACCAAGTATCAGTTCACTTAGGTGTGAAAAATGGGACAGTAGTGCAGAAAAGTGTGCTTTTAAAGACAAGATATGTTGGAACACTTCGTATGAAAACACCTAAAATCTGTTAAATAGGAACACCAGCTTTTAGGTATTCAGTATGCTACTATCTCTATATCATTGGCATTTTTCATCACAAAAAAGTAAACAGCCAACCAGACAAAATAAGAGTAATATGTTGCTTCCTTGTCAAGAGAAAGAAGTCCATCTTCATTTTCGTCCAAAGGTGAAGCGCTGCTGAGAGGTCAAAACCTCAGCTCTGATGGGCGCCAAGTTCAAGTCCAAGCGCTCGGATGGGCGCTTTCCACCCCCTGGCCCCGTGTGGACACGGAATAACCTTGCTGCTCCTCAACCCCGAGGGTCCGCAGGATTTGAACGGTGGGCACTCGAATGGCCAGAGCCGCGCAGAGCACCGCGGTGGGAGGCGGGAGGAAAGCGAGCCCGTCCTCCCTTCCCGAGCCCTCCGGGGCGGGGGGGCGCCCGGGTCCCCGCCGCAGGTGAGGCGCGACCCCGGCCGGCCCGCGCGCGGCTCGCCGGGGAAGTTTCTTGGCCAGGAGAGGTGGAATTGTGCGCAGCTATTCCTGGTATGTCGGGCGGCCGCTGCGAGCCCGAGGGCCGGCGGGGCAGGGCGGGCCGGCCGGCGCGGGGCGCATCCTCGGGGCGGAGCCGCGCGCCCCGCCGCACGGTTGCCGGCGGACGTTGGCATCTGCGGCCCGACGGGACCAGGGAGGCGGCGGCGGCGGAGGGCGTGGGGGGCTGCGGGCTGGGGCGGAAGCGGCGACTCGGCGGCCGGGCGGGGCGGGGCCAGGCCGGGGCGGCGCCGGGACTCGGGGTCGCCGCGGTCGGCGGGCTGCGCGCGCTTCAGTCGGCTGCACCGCCCGCGCCTGCTCGGGTCTGCGGGTCGGCGGATTTGGGACCCCGAGCGCGGGGCTACAGGTTCGCGCGGATTCGGAACTTCGAGCTGCGGGGGCGCCGCCGAGGGACGGCCGGGCCGGGACGCGTGGGCACCCGTCAGCCCGAGCCGGGCTCCCGTCGCGCTCGTCATGGAAGGCGTGGAGGAGGCAGAAGCCGACTGCTCGGCGGCATTCGCCGAGGCCCGGCGATGGGTGGAGGTGAGTGAGTGCCTTTCCCGCCCTGCGGAGCACAGGAGTTTGGGGTCTCGGGGCCGGCGTCCAGGACCGCGCGAACGTCGCTCGAGCCACTCTGCCCTGTGGCCTCCTCCGGGGACCTCGCTGGAGCGAGGGGCGCCGGTCTGGGGACTTTGCAGGCTCTGCCTCTCCTACTCCTAACGGTCCGTGCGACGGGCCCGGAGCGTCTCTCGGGAGCGGCTGGATCCGGGGCCCGACTCGTCAGGGGCTCGACCCGGTGCGCGGGGTGAGACGGGCGGAGAGGAAGGAGGCGGAGGAGCGGCGCGCGCCGGGCGCACCTGGGGAGTGGCACCCCGGCCGCGCCCGGCCCGCGGAGTGAGGTCGCGGCGTGTCCTGGCGTTTGGCACAGACTGCGCCGAGACGGCCCGGGGTCACTCGCGGAAGGGCTGCTGTTGCCCTCTGTGCTTTCGGGACTAGAGCTCCCGTCCCTTCTGTCTGCCGAGGAGGAGCTGTCTCCGCGCCAGCACCGGGATCTAGGCTGTGTGGATCTGTGCTGGCTTACCCTGTGGCCTCTACTCATTATACTTCTAAACAAGAGCGATGTATTTTTTGAGTAATAGGAATTGGATTTAAGGTCTTGTGCATCTTAGAGCAGACCTGCATCTCCAGCCGCTACAAGACTTTTAAAGTGAGGCAAAAGAAGCCTTTCGAGTAAATGTGAATCAGGCACAATCCTTGTTAGAAAAAGTGTTGACTTCTCCGGCTGGCCTCGCAGTCTTTGTGGAGTGATTGATGCCACGTGTCGGTTTATTCAACATGCAGTATTTAAAAAAGCTTGAATTAGGCCCTAGGATGATTCCATGAGAAAAACAACATATTCAAGAATTCTAGAGCAGACAGCATGTAAGAAGAATTCATTTTTCTTTAAAGAAACACATATGTATGTAGAGAAAACGCAGAATGAACCTAGGTTTGTGAACTGTATAAAAGAATGGGAATTCTGAATAACATTATGGACTAGGCAGTAGGAGGGGGAGTCTAAGAAATTAACAGCTGGTGTCCTTTTGGACTGAGACATTGAGCTAGTATGGAGGTGACTTAGAAAGGTGTGAAGGGAGGGCAGGGACTGTTGGGAGAAGGATAAACACTGTTTTGAATGGAAATGAGAGTGGAAAAATTCCAGCTATGTAGTTAAGAGAGATAACTTTCCTCATTCACAAACTTTGAAAATGCAAGGCTTCTAACTGTAACTTTCCACTAGTTGTGTGTGTTCTGCATTGTTTTGAAAACAAGTTTGCTGTTTTTGTGTGTTGAAATGGAGGGCCTGGGGAAGAGACTTGAGGCCATTTTTTTAGGTCAAGCAGGGTTCCTGTATGGCGTTTGTATCTTCATGTTTTGTATTTGCTTGGGAAATCAGTGAATTTGGATCATCTCACCCTTTGTTGTAGCTTGCAGATTTTAGAAAACTAAGAATTTTTTTTTGTCATAGCTCGCTCATAATTGTGTAGGGCTTCCGTGAGAAATTCATAAATAAACGCCCAAAACACACTGTGATGATTGTTGTGCATGGTAAATATGCTCATCTTTCCACTCCCATCACATCCTATGTAAGGCATTTATCAGTAATAATCTGACAACTCTGTCTTGTGTTTTGGTCATTATTAGGATAAGTCTGAGTACTTTCTAAAGGCATTGTCATATCTTTTTAATATAGTCAGTGAAATTAAAGTTGTAAATTTTGTGTCCTTGCCATTTGGACCACTGGCAATTGTAGAAGATGTGTTCACAAATTCCTGGGGAATATTTTGGGCATTTGAGGTGATGGCAGTGAGTACACTGTTAGGTGTTTTTCATTTTTCTAGTCTGTGTTCACATTTACCCCTCTTTTTCAGCTGTGTCATTTTAGCCACAGCACATATTTTAGTTCTTGCCAAAAGAAGCAGAATGAATGACTCTCCTTGCCACAACCTATTAATTTTAAGAACCCCTAATTTGAAGAGAAAAATGTTGATTCTGAAGTATTTTATAAAGTATTTTGGAAAGTAAGGAAGATTATAATGCAAACTTTTTTCTATTTGCTAATATCCTTGCTCTATTTTGATCTTTCTGTCACTTTCCTGTAGATATATTGCAGCATAAATGGGTCATTTATATATATGTGTATATAAGTGTACCTGTGTATATTATAATATGTAATCTGTGCCTGTTATATATAATACTGCCTGGTACCTTTATTTTTAGCTGCAGTTTTTAATATCCCAAATAGAAGAAACTACTGACCTTGTGAAACTTTGGTGGGTGATCAGACTCCATGTCAGTATGTCTTTGCTATTTCCATTTTCCTTTGGTGATTTATGATTTTATTTATTTTTTATGGTGCTCAGGGCTTTAGGCATGGTAGACATGTGCAGAAAATGCAGTATGACTGAAGTGAAC
>PVIC010046450.1:0-14239 GCA_004025085.1 Thryonomys swinderianus
GCCAGAACCACTGAGCTAACCCTCCGGCCAGGCTCTTCTTATTTTTGAGAGCAATGCGTGGTGTTCTCCGGATGGGAGTGGCCCTGGCACTGGCCCACCCCCCCGCGTTTGCTCCTATCTTGTGCCCTAGGGTTGCCCTGTCCCCCACAGAACCCATTTCCCTGCTTTTCAGAAACTTAACTTTAAAAAATCTAAAAAATCACTCCATGCCACTTTTGTGTACTGAGCCATGTCTTTGTGGCTGATAGCCTCAAAAGAGGCAAATGATTTATAAGATTTTGGGGGCATTTTGTATAGTTTGAAACCAGATTGAAGCAAGGGGTGATTGAAGTGTTTCTTGCATCCAGGAGATCTGAGAACCAGAGAGTAGCAAACGTTGGAAATGGGGGTGTTGATGGCCGGCTTGAAGTACAGGTTCAGTTGTGCCTCATTGTTTCTCTGTTTGTCCGTTTGCTTTGGTCCACACACTATGCTCCTCAGCCTAAGTGGGAAACAAAGTCCACACTTGGTAATTTCATTAAGTTCTTTAAACTTATTTTCTTTTTGTGGTACTGGGCATCTTTACCATTTTTAGGGGAAAGCTTTCACTATATAGTCCTGGCTGGCCTGAACTGTTGGTGATCCTCCTGCCTCAGCCTCCTGGATGCTGGGAGGATGGTGTGTGCCATCATGCCCAGTTTAAACATTCAATATCAGAATAGTTTTGATTTCCAGAAAAGTCAGAAAGCTGCTGCAAAGTTCTCAGCCCTACTTTACACAGTGTTACCCTTTTTGCTGACTTCTACATGAGTGTGGTCTATGATGTGTTCTTATTTTTGAAAAAGTCCTCACTTCATTTGGATATCCTCAGTTTTTCCCTAATACCCATTACTGTTTTTCCTTCCAGTTTCCCATCCAGGAATAGCACGTTACATTAGTTGTCCAGTCTCCTTAGGGTCGTCTTAGCCAAAGTTCAGACTTTCCTTGTTTCTGATGACAGCGACAGCTGGTGAGTGTGTGAGTCAGGTTGGCTGTGCCTCGCAGTGGGTGGCCCGATACTTCGTGGGAACCTCTGGGTGATGTGGTTTGGGGAAGCAGGGCATGGGGGGCAGCGCTGCCTCAGCTGGTCATGCCCAGAGTGGGTGAGGCTTTGTCACTGTGGTGACATACTGTGGGGGACGTTGACCTTGGTCGGGAGGCCTCAGGAGTTGTTTTCAAGTTTCTTTGCTATAAAGAACCTTTCTTTCCTTTCCATACTGGACTTTTTGGAGAGAAGTCACTAGTCCACTCCCCGTCCAGGGCAGAGAGCTCTGCGGCGCCTCCAGGATCCCGGGAGTGACACTGGCTCTTGTCCACATTCCGCAGAGCCAGTAGAGTTCCTTCCTGGACCATTTTTCCCTGAGGCTTCAGACCTGTGTGGGGAAGGATGAGCAGAGGGAGGGGAAGGGGAGGGGAGCGGGAGGGGGAGGGGGGGAGAACACAGGGAGGGGGAGGGGAGGGCAACACGATACCTCAGGTGTACACTGGGCTTCGCTCAGGTTGCCCTCACTGGGCCCTGGCCACCCCCACTCCAGAGACTCGCATCTCTCCTGGCCATGGGTGGGTGGGCACATGGAAGGCTTGTGGGGGATGGCAACAGCCCGGGGGCGACTGAGGTTGTGACACTAGGGGACAGCGCATCCCACCCATGAGTCCTGGGCACGCCTCACATGTCCTGTCATGCTCATAGCAGGACAGTTGGCACTCAGAACTTAAGGGTCACAGTGCTGTGGTGGGGGCCTAAGGGCAGGTCTTCCTATTGGATCTACAGGCTTTCTGAACTGTTGGGTAAGAGTCACAGAGAGCATCTGTGTGCTTGGAAGAGAGAACACAGTTCCCGCTGTGCTCTCACACTGTGGTCATCAGCACAGATCTCTTCCTGTGGCCACACAGGTGAGGATTTCTCCCATCCAGCCGACCGGCAGGGCTGGTGCAGTGTGTCTTGATTCAGTGCCCACCTGACGTGTGTCAGACCCCCAGTCAGGCCCCGGACTGGCCCAGACTTCTTGCTGTTGTTGAAAGTCTTGCTGTGTAGTCTGGTTTCAAGCTCATAATGATCCTCTTGCTTCTGCCTCCTGAGTGCTGGGACTATAAACCTGTGCCACCCTCCCGGCTTGCAGATTTTTTTTTATAGGAAAACATTTATCAATACATTTGTGGCATACATAATGCTAACACTCATTGCAGGGAAATTATATTCATACAGGGTGCAGCCCACCTCCGCCTCCCATCCCTATGTACAAAAGCTTTGTTTCCACTTTTTCCTTCTATTTTCACTTTTTCTTGTTCCTTCCTTTCACCCTCCCCCCTCCCCTGTTCCTCTTCCCATTGGAATATTTTCTTCTCTTTTCTCAATAGCTATTATACAGTTTAGTCCTTATTTCCACTTTTGGTTTCTCACACCAGAGAAATAGTGTAGAATTTAAACACTTTTGTCTGATTTATTTCACCAAAGAGTATAGTCTTAAGGTCCACACATTTAGCTAGAGATCTCTAAAGGACATCCTTCTTTATGACACAGTAGTACTCCACGGTATACAGAGTCACATCTTTAAACATTTGTCAGTTGATGAACACTTGGGCTGCTTCCAGGATTTAGTTTATTACAAACCGTGCCACTCTAAACATGGGTGTGCATATATCGCTGTGGTAGGATGTTGTTAATTCTTTTGGGAAGACACCAAGAAGATTAGCTGGGTCAAAATGGAGCCTCCAGTTTTAGTTGAGGAATCTCCACACTGATTTCCATAGCGGTTGCACCAGTCTACACTCCACCAACCGTGGAGGAGGTTTCTTTTTCCCCAAAGCCCTGCCAGAATTTCATGGTAATAGACATTCTTCCTGGAGTGAAGTGGAATCTCAGTATTTTAATTTTGTAGGGTATTTTGTGATGTTTTGTTTTATTTTGTTTTTTTGAGACAAGCTCTCACTCTCTAGTTCAGGCCGGTCTTGAACTTACTATGTAGCCCAGTCTGGCCTTGAACTCACAATGATCCTTCCTGTCTCTGCCTCCCAAGTGCTAGTACCCATGTGTGTCTCCATGCCTGGCTGGGAGAAACCTGTATTTCTGACTGATTCACTCTAAGTTAGGGTTTCCACATCCTCTACATTGTGTTTAATCTACTTGAGTGGCTACAAAATTGAAGGAATACAACATTTATGGTTTGTTTTTTTTTTGCTTTTTGAGACAGGGTCTCGCTTTGTAGTTCAGGCTGGCCCTGAGCTCACTGTGGTGCCCAGGCAAGCCTCAAACTCAGCAATCCTCCTGTCCCTGCCTCCCGAGTGCTGGGATGACAGGCGTGAGCCACCACGTCTGGCATTGTGGTATGAGGTGTTGATTGTTGGTGGGCATGTCTCCACGCCCAGCATTATATGTGGTTACCAGGGATCGAACTCAGGACCTTGCGCTTGCGAGGCAGGTGCTGGAACCACTGAGCTAACCCTCCGGCCCCATTTATGGTTATTTTAAAGACAGAGGGCACAGGTAATACAAAAGAGGAGGTGCTGGAGACGGGCAGGAGCTCCCGGGCCCGCTAGCTCTCCTGCTCTGGGACCTCCTCTCAGGCTAAGGTGTCCAGAACTCTGTGACCCTGCCTTTGGGTCCCCGCGGACCTGGGCACCGGCCAGATTGACCTCAGACAGCCTGGCGCACAGAGGCGGGGCAGGCGGGAAGGCGGATGTTGGCAGCCTGGGTGGCCCTGTTGAGAGTTCATTCCTCCAGGGCCCGGGGCAGAGTGTCTAGAATAAACAGCATCAATCTTATCATACAAGGGTAAGTCAGAGATGAAAGATGGGAGATGCTTTATGGAAAAGAATATCGTTTTCTCCTGCCTGGGGAAGGAGTTGTGAGCCAGGGACCATGGAGAAAGCCAAAAGGAAAGGAAAGAAAGAACGTATTATATCCCTTCATCCTTCAGCAGTGGAAGCTGATGTTCTCTGCTGTCATAAACAATGCTGGAAAGAATATCTTTGTACTTAAGCGAATATTTGCATCAGACAAATGAACTGAACCGGAGTGGTGGGCACAGGAGAGACGCACTTGGAGTTTCAGTGGCTTGGTCTAAGTGCCTTTGAGAAAGGCATCTTGGAAGGCAGCGTGGCAAGTGCCCTTTGGCTTCACAGTTTTGCCAGACTGTGAAGCTACTGAGCTTCCAGAATTTGCCAATTTCACTGGGCATTGCAGGCATCCACTAATTTGTAGTTTGAGTCTTAACAAAGGTGACTGTCTAGCTTACAAGCTATTTTATTTCTCTAAGGGGATGGTTTACTGGTCTCAGCAGTTACAAACTTCAGGTTGTCTTTTTCTATCTGAATTTTCTTCCTCTTTTTCTACTAAGGAAGTCCACCTTGTGCCATATGCTAGAAGCATTCATGTTCCTTTCTCCTGCTTTGATTTTGCTTCTGGAGTTTTGGGTTTTTTTTTTTTTTTTTAACTTTACAGAAATTACTAATTTTTATGAGTTCAAATATTTCAACTTTTCCGTTGTAATTTCTAACTTTGTTGACATGCTTGTAAAGGTGTCTTCATCTGAAGCTATAAAATATTTGCTTATCTTTTCTTCTCATGAGTTAACTTTATGCCTTTAAATATTTAGTCATTTGTCATTTTTAACAAAGAAGACACTGAAATGCCATCCTCATTTTCTTTTCTGGTTTTTTGAGTCAGGGTCTCACTATGTAGTCTAAGCTGTCCTTGGATTCATGGGGATCCTCCTGCCTCAGCCTCCCGAATACTGGGATTACACCATTTGCCCTATTAGCTCACTTTTGAGACACTGAAGTCAGAGGAACTATGTAATGAAAGGCCATTGAAGTCATCTTACTTTGCTATCTGTTGTACTGAAGACAGAGCAGTTAGATGAAGCCGACGCACTGACATTTGATGCTGTGGTCACTGCTGGCCTCGCTGCCAGGGTTCAGGGAAAGCTGCACTTGAGCTGCCTATATCTGCTTCAGTGGGGCCTGTGGGGAGCCAGCTTGGCACCCAGCATGAGAGGGTGACCGCACCTGTGCTCGCCGAGTGCTCTTCCCATGGCCTTTGATGCCCACCCAGGGCAGTGGGCATGAGCGCGGGCTGGCTGGTGGGCAGCACTGGCTGTTTTGGCTGGTACGCCTGGGGCAGCAAGTAAGGCGTGACCGAGCAGAGGCCCAGGTGCTCTGGCCCAGAAGTACGCTGCAGAGCAGAGGATGAGGCCAGTGAGCCCGGGGAGGGGACAGAGGGCTGGTGTCACAGGCTCTGCTCAGGCCAGGCCTCGGGGTTCCCGGGGCCTGAGTCCAACCCCAACTCCTATCTGTCCTTTCTTCATGGGAGGAGGATACAGGCAGTAGGCTCAGAGGTGACATTATCAGGGAAAAACAGACGCCTAGATAAAAACAGTTCTCTTAGGAACAATAGAAAATCCCCAGTGAGTTGCTGTGGGTGGTGTCTCTCTTGGGGTCACAGAACACTAAGTTCAGCTCCAGCAGATAGAAAGGGATGGAAGTGATTAGTTCCCCTCTGACTGAGCCGCCATGTTGCCATCCGTACTAACAATTAAAAATGGCTGGAAGGGGCCAGAAGTTTAGCTCAGTGGTTCCGGCGCCTGCCTCCCAAGCACAAGGTCCTGCGTTCGATCCCAGTAACTGTAAGGCTTCTCACTCTAAGGAGACCCCAGCTCAAGTCCCGGAAGGTTGCGGACCCACAGACACACAACAGACCTGTCTTGATGCAAAAGCAAGAGGCTTTATTTGACAGAGCTCCGGGTCAACACGTATCTCACGCAGGAGACAGAGGAGTCGACCCTGAACATCAAGAGACAGAATTTTTTATAGGGTTTACAGGCGGGAAAGGTTGGCATGGCACATTCTGATTGGCAGATTCAAACATAGCGTGGCAGATTCAAAAATCATAGCACGGCAGATTTAAACCTCATAAGAAAAGGGTTTCAAATTAATCATACAAGAGCATTGTGCTCTAATTTTTCTTTTCTCGGAACTGGTGGATGGCTGCTTATCTACTTGGGCAGCTTCAGTTCCTGGAACATGGGTGTTCCCATAAAAAGATGGCCAAGTGCTCAAGTCCCAGCCTTTAGGGCCATAATATTTCTAACCCTTTCATTCCCCACTTTTTTTTTTTTTTAAGTTCTAATCTTAGAACCTTAATTGGAGGTACCTAAACATTCTATGGATTGGTCATCAACAGGTCTCCTCGGGTTATCTAGGAGAAGATAATGTCTTTGCAACATCATGATATGTACAGCATTTATCTGTTTTCTTATGAAGGAAATAAGCCTATTTAGCACACAGGGTCCTATCAATAACAATAAGCAAAGTATCAGCAGGGGTCCAGCAATAGCGGGTAATAGAGTGGTCACCCAGGGGGATTTATTAAACCAAGACTCAAACCACCCTTGACTTGTTTCTCTACTTTTTTGTCTTTTGTTTAGTCTTTCTCTTAACTTTTGAAGGGAATCTCTGACGACTCCTGAGTGGTCTACATAAAAACAACGTTTTTCTTTTAATGCTGCACAGTCCTCCATCTTTTAGGAACAGTAAATCTAATCCTCTTTTATTCTGTAATACGACCTCTGAGAGCGAGGTTAGGGATTCCTCTAATTTGGAGATAGACTTTTCTAAAGCTCTGAGGTCGTTGTCAATGGCAACACTTGAGCCTTGTAACCTCTGATCTGTAATTAAAGCAGCTGTTTCCGTTCCCACTCCAGCTGCTATTCCTAATCCTAATAGAACTGCCAGAGTCAAGGATACAGGTTCTCTTTTAATTAACCTAGGTCTGTTGTGATCGAATTCGTCCTCAAAGCTATCGGCAGTATGATAATATATTCTGGGCATAAGTTGTACCATTACACAATAATCCTTAGAAGAGTTAAATACAGAAGTTGACACACACGGAGTTAAACCAGTACTGCAGGCCTGCCATCGATTGGGACCTGCTACTAAATAATGGTTGGAAGTAGTCTGAGGACTCGGGATGGTGGAATTGCACAGACGTTTATATTCTGCAGGCGGGCTTCCTAAACATACTCCATTCTTCCCTGACACATCAGTGAGAGTCAGTTTATTTCCAGTCCCCCATGAGCAGGACTCATGGGAAGTAGTATTATTATAAGTTCCTGAAGTTGCTATTCCTTCATAATAAGGGGGTTGTGCAGATAGACAGAGCCAGCAGGACTTGGTGGTAGTGGGGTTGGTATTATTCAGTGCTTGAAATGCTCCCTGAATAAGGTCAAACAACCGATGTCTAATTAGCTTAACCGGTGGGGGTGTAGGTCCTGGAGTATTTAACTCAACCTTAGTGGTGGACTTAGGGGTATTCTTAATGACCGGTGGGACAGGAGGCCGGTGGCAAGGAGGAGGAGGAATTTTTAGCTCAGGGAGGACCTTATTGGGCCCGATTGACAAAGAAGGGAGGCTTTCAACCTTTAGCCTAACCTGCAGGGTGGATTTAGCTCCTCCTCCAAAATTATGAAAAACTATGCCCCAAGTCATACCGTGAAGCCATCTAGTCAATTCGGTTGTTTTACCCTTTTCAGTAAATTCTATCTTTATATAGTCTAGGTCAGTTGGAGCACATGGCTTACTTTTATATAGTTCCATAACTGCGTGCGGGCCTGGTGCCTGATTGGCGAATGAAAAGGTCAGCCTATCCCGAGAGGATGACACTTTCCACCTCTAGTCTCCATCATTAGAGGTGACACAACTCCAACTTTTACAATAGGAATCTTGGTGGCCCCCACAGTGTCTACCTTTATCATCTGCCGGACAAACGTAGAACCCATAACTACGTACCTCGTTGGGGGGGGGTACTCTTAGCCCAAGGATTGATCTGTCGGAGGCAGAAAAATAGATTAGGCTACCAGGTCCCTTGTGGGGCAATTTGCTGGAAGCTATTTATAGTCTCACCATTATCTGGGTCTATAAGCTGCCAGGTAAGCTGTTGAGGAGCATGGGGGTTGACACCTGTCATACGGTAACGCAGGTGTCCTAAGGCGAACTCAGAAATCTCCCGTGGAGCAAAAGGGTTTTCATTACTCACTGTGCCTGCGATGCAAGCGTAGCTTAAGAGGATTATCAGTCTTTTCCAAAGTCCAATTATCTACTGCATCTTTAGGAGCTTTTTTTACATGTGAGGCATGAATCCAAGCAGCAATACCATCAACTTTTACTGCAGTGGGGGTGGTTAGGAGCACCAGGTAGGGTCCCTTCCAACGGGGTTCCAATGATGCAGCCCGATGCCAGTGAACTAGAACTGCATCTCCAACCTGGAACTGATGGGGAACCACCTGGTCTCTTGCCTCGTAGGCTTCTTTTAGCTGCTCCCAGACTCTCCGTCTGATGGTCTCAAGCGCCTTCAGGCGGGCTTGCAGAGGCACAGAGGGAATAACATCAGGATCATGAACTCTTACTTGGGTCACTGGGGGTGGAGCCCCGTATAGGATCTCATACGGGGTCAATTTTAAGGGTCCCTGGGGGGTGTTCCAAACACGGAACAGGGTGAAGGGAAGGAGAGCTGTCCAATCACCTCCGCCGGTCTCTAAGGTCAATTTTGTTAAGGTCTCCTTAATTGTTCTGTTCATCCTTTCTACCTGTCCTGAACTCTGGGGTCTATATGCACAATGTAGCTTTCAATTTATCCCCAGTTGTGTGGCTAGTCCCTGACTTACCTGGGCAACAAAGGCAGGACCATTATCCGAGCCAATTACCTTAGGGATTCTGAACCTGGGAAAAATTTCTTCCAGTATCTTCTTGGCAACTACTTTAGCAGTTTCTGTTTTGGTAGGAAACGCCTCCACCCATCCTGAAAAAGTATCTACAAAAACTAGCAAATACTTGTTTCCATACCGTGCAGGCTTCACCTCAGTAAAATCTACTTCCCAGTAGGTCCCAGGCCGATCTCTACGAGTTCTTTGTCCTACTTGTTGCTTGGTTGAGGCTGCATTTGTTAGGGCGCAAGCTTTGCATCCCTGTGATATTTCCTCAGCCACTTTCTGTAATTCAGGGACCCGGTATGGAGATGTCTTAACAAGATCTACTAATCTTTTTGTCCCTAAATGAGTTAAGTGATGTAAATGGGATACGTACTCACGTCCTTCCATGGCCGAGAGCATCTGTTTTGTGTGTGGGGGGCTTAACAACCTCTTCCCCTCTTTCAGCCTGTATGGTTAAAACGTGGGGTCCCTGGGCTGCCTCCTTAGCTATCTTATCAGCCATCCGATTCCCAAGTGACACAGCATCAGTTCCTTTTTGATGCCCCGGGCAGTGAACAATAGCTACTTTTTTTGGCAAATGGATAGCCTCCAAGAGGCTCAGAATTTCTTTTTTGTTCCTGATTTCCTTTCCAGCTGAGGTGAGCAGCCCTCTCTGTTTATATATAGCTCCATGTATGTGGGCAGTAGCAGAGGCATACCGGGTATCTGTATAAATGTTTACAGTCTTTTTTTCTGCCAGTCTCAGGGCTTGTATTAAAGCAATTAGTTCAGCCTTCTGGGCTGAGGTTCCTTCTGGTAGAGCACTAGCCCATAATGTCTTTTTTCCATCAACCACGGCAGCCCCCACCATCCGCTTACCTTCTACCATGAAGCTGCTGCCGTCAGTATACCAGCAGGGGGCTCCAGGCCATGGTTGATCTCGCAGGTCTGGCCTGGTCCCTGTTTCTTCGGCAAGGATGTCAAAGCATTGATGCACAGGTGTTTCATCAGTCACCACAGGCAGCAGGGTGGCAGGGTTTAGGATGGCCGGGGGACCAAAGGTGATTCTCTCAGTCAACAATAGGCTTTGATAATGCATCATCCGAGCATGTGTCATCCGTCGGTCTGGCGGTTGTCTAATAACACTTTCCATTGCATGGGGGGCCACCACAGTCAAGTGTTGGCCAAAGGTCAGTTTATCAGCATCTTTCACCAATAGGGCGGTGGCCGCTATCACCCTTAAACATGAGGGCCACCCACTGGCCACCGGATCCAGTTTTTTTGATAGATGAGCAACGGGGCGCTTTCAGGGTCCCAAACGTTGAGTCAGGACCCCTTTGGCTAGCCCTTTTCGCTCATCTATATACAAGGTGAAAGGTTTAGTCAAGTCAGGTAGTGCCAGAGCTGGGGCTTCTAGTAGTGCCTTTTTTAACTTTTTAAAAGCCTCTTGTTGTTTGGGTCCCCAAGCAAAGGTTCCAGTTTCCTTGATTAAGGGATACAATGGGGCGGCCAGAGTAGCAAACCCCGGTATCCACAGTCTACAGAATCCAGCAGTTCCCCAAAATTCCCTTACCTGGCGGGCAGTGGTTGGGGTAGGAATCTGAGTCACAGTCTTTTTTCTTGCTTCTGTCAGCCAGCGCTGGCTCTCCTTCAGGGTGTATCCCAGATAGGTCACTTCTTTCCGACACAGCTGGGCCTTCTTTGCTGACGCTCGGTACCCCAACTCTCCTAGCTCCGTCAGGAGCTTCCTTGTTCCCTCTTCACACTCTTTTTTGGAGCTTGCCGTTAGCAATAAGTCATCAACATACTGTAAAAGAGTTACTTGGGGGTTTTCTGCCCTGAAGGTAGCCAAGTCCCTATGCAGTGCTTCATCAAACAGGGTAGGTGAGTTCTTAAAACCCTGAGGTAGTCTGGTCCAGGTCAATTGTCCTGTGATTCCTGCTTCAGGATCCCTCCATTCAAAAGCAAAAATGGACTGGCTGTTGGGGTGCAGCCGCAAACAGAAAAAAGCGTCTTTCAAGTCCAATACAGTGTACCATTCTCTCTCTGGCGGGAGGGAACTCAATAAATTGTACGGATTGGGTACTGTAGGATGAATGTCTTGTACCCTCTTATTAACTTCTCTAAGGTCCTGGACTGGTCGGTAGTCATTTATTCCGGGCTTTTTAACAGGCAAGAGGGGAGTATTCCAAGGGGACTGACATGGCACTAGTATTCCTTGTTGTAGTAGTCTCTGAATATGGGGGCGTATCCCCTCTCATGGGGGCGCTTCCCTGCTCATGGGGTACTGTCGCACCCCCACTGGGAGGGACCCCATTTTGAGTTCAATCACCATTGGGGGGGGGCCTTTTTGGCCATCCCCATTCTCCTGTTTCAGCCCATGCCTTTGGAAATTCTGTCAGCCAGTTCTCAGGAATTGGCAGTTGGCCTGTGCTAGGTGTTTGATGCAATCTATATTCTTCTTCTAATTTTATAGCTAGGATCATCGTAGTCGGGGCAGGCCATGACACTACAGGCTGAGACTGTGTAAAATCTATTTGAGCTTTCAGTTTAGTGAGTAAATCTCGTCCCAACAACAGGGTGGGACACTCTGGTATCACTAGAAAGGAATGTGAAACTTTTCCTTTTCCTAAGTCCACTGTTCTGTAGGTGGTCCAGGGATATTGCTTTTGTCCGGTGGCCCCTATTACCATAGTTTTTTTATTTTGTAATTTTCCCAGAGGTTTGAGTACTGAATATTCGGCCCCTGTATCTACTAAAAAAATTCATAGGGGTCCCCTCTATAGACAAGATTACCCTAGGCTCGGGGAGGGGGCCCGAGCCTCATCCCCGCTAATCTTCATCTTCTAGAGATAAAACCTTAGCTTGCGGCTTTTTCTTGGGACAATCTCTGGCGTAATGTCCCTTTTCTTTGCAGTAGGCACACTGATCTTTTTCGAGGGGCTGTTGATATTTTTTTCTGGTTCCCTGCTGGGGAGCGCTGCCCAGGTTTCCTGTCTTTTAAACTCTGATCTTATTGATCTATTTTGTTCTCCCATTACTGCAGCCAATATTTTAGTTAAATTTTTTTCTCGTTTTTAAATCTCTTTTGTCTTCCCTTTCCTCTAATTCCTTTATTTTTCTCTCCCTCTTCTCTTCCTCAGTTTCTCCACTTCCTTTACTATTTCCCTCAGGGTATAATCCTGTAATCCCTCTATACGCTGTAGTTTTCTTCTAATATCAGGTGCTGACTGCCCTATGAACGCCATGATCACCGCGGCCCGTTGTCCCTCTGAGGCCGGATCAAAGGGAGTATACCTCCTATAGGCCTCCATCAGGCGTTCTAAGAAAACAGAGGGCGGTTCGGTGGGTCCTTGTAGGACTTCCCTTACCTTGGCCAAATTGGTGGGTCGTCTTGCGGCCCCTCGGAGACCTGCCACTAGAGCCCGGCGGTAGATGGTCAGTCTCTCCCTACCTTCAGCTGTATTATAGTTCCAGTCTGGTCGAGTCAACGGAAATCCGGCATCAATATCTGTAGGGGTGGCGGGCTGCCCGCTGGCACCCCAAATATTTTTTCTGGCCTCCTGCAGGATTCTTTTGTTTTCCTCTGTAGTGGAGAGTCTGTAGGAGCTGTTGACAATCATCCCAAGTGGGCTGGTGGGAAAACATTAAGGATTCAACCAGTCCAGTTAATTCTGAAGGGCTTTCTGAAAAGGCAGGGTGGTTAGTTTTCCACTTATACAAATCAGAAGAAGAAAAAGGCCAATATTGGAGAGGCTGTAACTGGTTGGGCCCTTTGGGGCCCCATAGGCCCTCAACAGAAGAGCCATGGTGGAATCTGGCCCCTTCGGGGTGGCTCCTCGCCGGCTCCGGGTACCGGCCGAGGGTCCTCCTTCTGGCCCCTGTGGGGGCCTTGGAGCAGGAGCCACTACCTCATGTCATGCCGGGGGGTATGGGGGAGGCGGGAAAGGAGGCCAATCAAGTGGCTCCTCAATCTCAGGGTATATCTTAGGAGGTGGAGCAGAAAGTACTGCAGGTTCCTGCTCCGGGATGGTTGCCGGCTTGGGCTTATGCTCTAGCCCAAATTCTCGAAGGGCCAGGGCTCGGCAACCTGGTTTTGTTTTCTGTATCCACGGCTTGACCCACGGATGTGGGGAGGGTCTGCACCAGGTCTTGCCATACCAGGATGTATGGTTGTTGATCTGACTGGGACTTAGGCCCCTTCTGAAAAATAATGGCTTTGATGTCAAGGATGATGGTTAAGTCAAAAGTCCCCTCTGGTGGCCAGTCTACATCATAGGTCGGCCAGTCAGAGGTACATAAAGTCTGCCATGGTCCCTTTCTTACTTCTACAGACAAGTTATGAGCTCTAGCCTTAACTTCCGTCCAATGATCTAACGTCAGAGACAAAGGGGTGGTTACAGTCTGTCCCATCCTGTAAAACAGAAGGAAGTACAAGAGCAACAACAGAATTACAAAAGAAGACACAAACACATCCAGACAACGTCGGCCTCTGCTGGTCCTAAATAACAAGCTGAAGGCGACTTCAGATGGGAGAGGCTTTCGGGCCTTTCCCCCGAGAAAGGTTACTGTTTCTTTCTCACACGAAAAAGAGGCAGTCAGGTTACCCTGACTTCCTCTGTCCCATGGGGCATCCCCCAGGGTTACAGCTTGCAGTTCCTAGCACGTCTGCCACTGCAGTCGCTCGGTCCTCATGGTCCAACAAGACAGCTGTTTCGGACTCAATACAAACATGAACTTTGCGGCGCCGCTTACACTCATGCAAAACACACTCAGACTTACCTCCAAGAGGTCTTCGTGGGTCTGGGGTGGTCGCTCCGATCCCAGACGAGCCCCCAATGTAAGGCTTCTCACTCTAAGGAGACCCTAGCTCAAGTCCCAGAAGGTTGCGGACCCACAGACACACAACAGACCTGTCTTGATGCAAAAGCAAGAGGCTTTATTTGACAGAGCTCCGGGTTGACACGTATCTCACGCAGGAGTCAGAGGAGTTGACTCTGATCATCAAGAGACAGAATTTTTTATAGGGTTTACAGCCGGGAAAGGTTGGCACGGCACATTCTGATTGGCAGATTCAAACATAGCACGGCAGATTCAAAAACCATAGCGCAGCAGATTTAAACATCATAAGAAAAGGGTTTCAAATTAATCATACAAGAGCATTGTGCTCTAATTTTTCTTTTCTTGGAACTGGTGGGTGGCTGCTTATCTACTTGGGCAGCTTCAGTTCCTGGAACATGGGTGTTCCCATAAAAAGATGGCCAAGTGCTCAAGTCCCGACCTTTAGGGCCATAATATTTCTGTTAACCCTTTCATAACCACATAGAATGCTGGGCGTGGTGGCTCACACCCCCCAGCCATCAATACCACATACCACAGTGCCCGGCATGGTGGCTCACCCCTGTAATCCCAGCACTCGGGAGGCAGAGGCAGGAGGATTGCTGAGTTCCAGGCTAGCCTGGGCTCCATAGTGAGCTTAGGGCCAGCCTGAACTACAAATCGAGACCCTGTCTCAAAAAAAAAAAAAAAAAAAAAAA
>PVIC010046451.1:0-14253 GCA_004025085.1 Thryonomys swinderianus
CCATAGTGAGCTCAGGGCCAGCCTGAACTACAAAGCGAGACCCTGTCTCAAAAAGCAAGAAAAAAAAAAAAAAGATTCCTATTAACATCAAGAAGTAGGCAAGAATATCTACTGTCGGGCCGGAGGGTTAGCTCAGTGGTTCCAGAGCCTGCCTCACAAGCGCAAGATCCTGAGTTTGATCCCTGGTAACCACATACAATGCTGGGCGTGGGGACTCATGCCCACCAGCAATCAATACCACATATCACAGTGCCAGGCATGGTGGCTCACGCCTGTCATCCCAGCACTCAGGAGGCAGAGACAGGCGGATTGCTGAGTTCGAAGCTTGCCTGGGCTACATAGAGAGCTCAGTTCCAGCTTGAACTACAAAGTGAGACCCTGTCTCAAAAAAAAAAAGAATACTGGCAACTAACCTAAATACTTGTCCTTGCCAGTCCACAAAGAAAGGAGAAGAACTTAAAAGGTATGAGCACTGGTGGGAGCCCTGTGTGGTGGCAAACACACACCTTTAGTCCCAGCACTTGGGAGGTAGAGGCAGATGGATTGCAAGTTTGAGCCCAGCCTGGGAAATTTAGCGAGATCCTATATCAAAGAAGGAGTGGGGATGTAGCTTAGTGTGAATGACATGAGTTCAATCTCCTGTATGGCAAAATAAACACATATAAATAAAGGAATAAAGATTAGAAAAGAGAATTTCTACTGTGTGCAACTTATGTGACTGCTCAGAAACTCCAGGGATCCACAAAAACACTGTTCCTGATCCAGACAGGGCAGCGGGTACAGTGACCTGGCCCAGGATTAAAGGGCACATGTCACCTTCCTGTGCTGTGGGCCTGCTCGTCCTGCTTGCCTGGCACCCTCCTGCCAGGTGCAGACAGGCCTGTACCCATCTGTTTGCTTATTTTCCTGACATGTCCCTTCACACACACACACACACACACACACACACACACACACACACACACACACACACACACACAGAGCTGCCACAGACACAGCCAGGCCCCTGGGTGCAGCAGTCAGGAAGTGCCTGGGTTTGTCTGCCCCTCATACTGGTGCCGCGCCCTTTGTTATCAACTCCCTACTAGTACTCCACTAGCAGGCCTTAGCCTAGTGGAGTCTCAGCTGGAGGCTGCTTCCCTCCCTCGGACCACTACACAGGAGACCAGTGAGGCAGGTGGAAGGACTTAGAAAGAGAGGCGTCTGAGTGGGGAGGAAAGGCAGCGAGGTCCAGGAAGCAGGGCAGACTGATCTCACCTGATGGTGTCCTCCAGGCGCTCTTTCTCCAGGAGCCGCAGGAACATGGCTTGGAGGTCGCTCCAGTACAGTGTGCCTTGGTGGGAGTCCAGGCCCGGCTCAGAGTTGACATCCTCGCTGACGACCAATACAGAGTCTCCACATGCCTGGCAGGACCCTCGGAAGGCCACGTAGCCCAGGAGGAAGGCTGGTGGGCGGCAAGTTGGGGATTCTCCTTGAGCCTCTCTCTGGGCCCCAGCCTCTCCCCCAACCTGGGCCCTTCCTTGGAGGCAAGGGCAGGACTCTCACCCCCGGTGAAGATCAGTAGAGCCGTCAAGACCAGGTAGGGGGCAGCCTTGTGTCCTGCTGCTGACCAGGGTATGTGGTTTTGCAGCCCCGTTCTAGAGCTCAGGGGCTCGGGGGCCTTCAGCTCCATGGGGCAGAAGCCGGTTGGCAGCTCGGTCCCCTCTTCCCTGTCTTCCTCTTCCTCTGCCAGGTGCCCCTCTTGGGAGCTGTCCACCCGCCTATAGATGCTCTGGGAGGGTCTTGGGGACAACTGCTGCAGGGGGGGGCAGGTTAGGGGTGAGATTGGGAGAAGAGGCCTGGGGGGCTCACAATAATGGTGTCAGTGATTTTGGGGTGCCAGTCGAACTACAGGCAGGAAGAGGGGCTGAGAGGTAGGCAGCAGGAGAGGAAACTGGAGGCAAGGGGAAAGCGAAGGGACTGAGGGAGCTGCGGGAAGGCCTGAAGTGTCCCCAAGCATCCTGGTCTTACCGCTGTGTGGAGCAGACTCCTAAGCCGCTCCATGCTCACGGCCCCTCCTGAGCCCTGCAGGACACCCCGCCCCGCGGTGAGAACCGTTTGCCAGAGCCCCAGGGGCCCCTTATCAGCCACCGCAGGCAGTCTGCTCCTCACCTCACACAGCCTTCCAGTCAGACCCTGAAGATGGGGCAGTGCCCCCTACACCGTCTACAGCCCACTCCTGCCCCTCTCCGAAAAACAATCAAAAAAAATTTTTTTTTTTTTTTTTTTTACCTCAGGGCAGACTTTGGCCTCTGGGTTCCCGTCAGAGGTCAAGAGTGGGGGAGGAAGCTGAAAACAAGGGAGAAAAGGGAGATATGGCTAACTCCCTCCCCTCTTCTGCGTGCACACTTCCCAGTGTCCTTGGAGATCCCCTGCAGAGTCCCCCAGCCCCTGGGAAGGTTCCCTGTGAAGATATCTGCCCCTTCGGGCTCGGCTTGTGGACCTCATGGCCGGCCCGTGGTACATTCGCTGCTCCCCGTCCTGACTCCTGCGCCAGGACTCTTGAGTGGCAGCCACTGCAGTGGTGTGGCCCAGGCTTTGGCCTGGCCACATGGGCGTCTGTCTCTTTGGGATCTGGCCTCTGCTGGCTGCTGGAGAAGGAGGGACGTGGTAGAAATAAACGTGGTTGGGAGAGGCCAGTGAGGGCTCAGGATAGGAGTCCTGGGGTCAAGGATCTGCCTGTCAGGGTCCACCCTGTGTCAGGGGAGCCAGAAAGGGGCCTGGGCAGAGAGTTGTGTGACCCTGGACAGGTCATGGCTCTCTGAGCGCACTGTCACCTGGTCACCAAGGACCTGGCGACTCCCCGGAAGCTGATGGACGGCCGGTTAACCTCGCCTCAGAACACACCAGGGGCACAAACCACTACATTTTCCCTACAATTTCAAGCAAGGGGAGCCAGTTTCCAATACCAGCGGAGGACCCTTAGGCAAGTAGCCCTGAAGAAGAAGGTCCAAAGCCCCTCACTTTGCCACCATCAGTGCTCCATCTGGAAACCTCAGCTCCAACCTGGGTCTGGAGAGATCTGAGCCTGTGGGGCTCACTCGTGACCCATCCCCGCCCCATACTTCTCTAAGCAGGGGCCGAGGAAGAAAGACAAGATGGGGATACAAGACAAGGTGTAGCCCAGCTCACCTGAGGGGCAGGTCCTGAGGTGCGGGAGCCAAGGCTCCGTGGAGATTTAAATCCGCGTCGAGCCCCGCCCACCACGATCCCGCCCCGATCCGCCCAGGCCACGCCCACCACGACCAAGTCCGGATCACCAGTCTCCTGTGCCCCCTTTCAATCTACAACTGGTTGCTCCCTCCGAGGTCATCTCTGGATCAAGGTCCCTCTGAAGCCTGAGAAATCTGCGTGCTTCGGCCCCGCTGTGGAATCGAACATGAACGTAGGTGCCGCCCTTCCCTTTGGGTTCCACGTGCCCCCCCCCCCCCCCCCCCCCCCCGAGACCAGACTTATTTTTTTCTTAAAACATTTTTACTTCTTTCAACTCAGAAACATCACAGTCTAAGAGGACAAGAGGGGAAGAGCAGGGGTCAGTTGGGCAATGAGGGGGAGGTCTTAGATCTGCGCTCTTGGAGTCCTGGCTTGGAAACACCCCTTTCTGAGCTCACTCCCCAGCGCTGCGCTGCAGGTGGGCGCGTGGGGGGAGGGGCCGACCTCAGGGGCACTTCCGCTCCACGCATTGCTTCCCACCCTCCTCGTATTCCTGCTTGGAGATCCACATCTGCTGGAAAGTGCCCTGGAAAGGGAAGGGGCGGCGCCTGCAGTCAGGAGGGCTCTCTGGACAGGGGCCAGAGGCCCCTCTGTGGAAGCCCTCCCTCCTCCTGGCCTCACCGCCTCCTAGACCGGGATCCTTCCTGACTCAGCTCCCTCCTGTTCCCCTCCTCTTTAAGAGGGTGAATACTTGCTTCCTACCGACCAAGGCCACTCATTCAACAAGCACCTGTCTTCTCTGGGTTGGTGCTGCTCCTGGCTGGATGGTGGCACTTACACCCCAGGCCAGGGCAGCCAGCTACATCCCCCATAAACCCCAACATTCCACAGCCCCCCAAAACACATACTGTCCTCTCCACCAGGCCCCCTCTCGTCCATCCATCAGGGCACACACCCTACATGGCATGTGACACATCTAAATTCTGGGTGAAAGCACCTGGGGCCCCACCCACTACCGCCTGCCCCGCAGAATGTCCCCAGAAGCATCCAGCGTGAGGTGCCTCACTGTCACTTCTCTTGAGTGGCTGCTGTGCCTCCTCCTGATGGTTCCAGCCTGTGTGCCTTTGTTTCTCTCCTGGGCTCCCAGAGCAGCATTCCTGGGCTGGCTTACTCCATCCCTCCCAGCCTCTGTTCCAAACCCAAATACCCACCTGCCTCTTGGAACAACCCCCACCCCAGCATCCTTGTGGACCTCGAACTCAGCATGTCCCAGGTTCACATCTTCTCCAGGCTTCCCCAAGCCTGCTTCTTCTGTGATCTTTCTCACCCTCCAAGCACTGGCCTCACATGGCCACTTTAGTACTTGAAATGTGGATAGTCCACATGGAGATGTGCTCTATGTGGAAAATACATGCTGGGTTTTGATGATAAGTATAGAAAAAGAATGTAAAATATCACACTAAGAATTATTTTTTTTGTTATTGGGGGGTTGTTTTTGTTTTTTGAGTCAGGTTCTCACTTTGTAGTTCAGGCTGGCCCTGAGCTCACTATATAGCCCAGGCAAGCCTCAAACTCAGCAACCCTTCTGCCTCTGCCTCCTGAGTGCTGGGATGACAGAAGTGAGCCACCACACCTGGCACTGTGGTACTGATTGGTGGTGGGCATGAATCACCACGCCTGGTATTGTTGTATGTGGTTTCTGGGGATCAAACCAGGGACCTTGCACTTGCTAGGCAGGTACCGGAACCATTGAGCTAAATCTCCAGCCCCCCAAAATTTTATGGTAATATGTTGGATATGTTAGATTACATAAAGTATATTTTGTTCTGTTCTTTTTTTTTTTTTTTGAGAGAGGGACTTGCTATATAGTCCAGAGTTGTCTTTTTGGGGTGAATGGGGGCATGCATTTGGAGTTACTGTTTTTTGTTTTAAGACAGGGTCTCACTATATAGTTCAAGCTGGCTTTCAGTTCACCATGTAGCCTACGTAGGCCTCAGACTCACAGCAGTCCTCCTACCTCAGCCTCCTGAGGTTAGGACTACAGGCATGTGCTACCACGCACGACCTCTAGGCTTGTGCTGAATCCACTACAGAGCCTGCGCTTGCCTCAGGTGTGTAATCTTCCTACCTCACCTTCCCACATGCTGAGGTTAGGTATACGCCATCAAAGTAGTTATACTATGTGTTCTATTTTTAGTTGTTTTTTTTTTTGAGACAGGGTCTCACTTTGTAGTTCAGGCTGGCTCTGAGCTCACTATGTAGCCCAGGCAAGCCTGGAACTCAGCAATCCTCCTGCCTCTGCCTCCCGAGTGCTGGGATTACAGGCATGAGCCACCACACCTGGCACTGTGGTATGTGGTATTGATGGCTGGTGGGCGTGAGTCTCCACACTCAGCATTGTATGTGGTTACGGGGATCAAACTCAGGACCTTGCGCTTGCGGGGCAGGCGCCGGAACCACTGAGCTAACCCTCCGGCCCTGTTTTGTTTTTTTGAGATAAACTCTTGCTATGTAGTTCAAGCTGGTCTTGAATTAACTGTGTACCGCAAGCCACCTCAAACTTGTGGTGATCCCCCTGCCTGAGTGCTGGGATTACAGACATGTACTACCACATAACATGCCTGGCTCCATGTCAGGCTTTTTTTGTTTGTTTTGTTTTGTTTTTGTGTGTGTCTATTTGTCTATTTGTGTGTGTCTATTTTGTGTGTGTCTATTTGGGGATTGAACTTGGGTCCTTATGGTTGCAAGGTAGGCACTGTACCACTTGAGCTAAATCCCTGGCCTCCCATGTCAGTTTTCTTTTTTCCTTTGAGACAGGGTCTTGCTTTGTAGTTCAGGCTGGTCCTGAGCTCACTATGTAGCCCAGGCAAGCCTGGAACTCAGCAATCCTCCTGCCTCTGCCTCCCGAGTGCTGGGATTACAGGCGTGAGCCACCACGCCCGGCTCCCATGTCAATTTTGGTGCCTTGAAAGGCCTTCAAAATGAACAAAACGTGCATATGCCTGTAATCCCAGAACTCTGGGAGGCTGAGGCCAGAGGATCACATCTGCCAGCCCGATGCTGTCAATTTAGTGAGATGTATTTTTAAATAGAAAATAAAAAGGATGAGGGATGTAGGTCTGTGTGCAGGCTCTGGGTTTAATCCCCCATACCAAAAACTACCCGAGATGCATCAGATGCTCCCTGCACACTTTCTGGGGACTTTGTGTTTACCTCAGCTTTTGACTATCATAAAGGCAGAGACTGTGGCAGGCTGTCTTTCCACTTCAGCC
Organism: Thryonomys swinderianus; assembly: GCA_004025085.1. NCBI lineage: Eukaryota > Metazoa > Chordata > Mammalia > Rodentia > Thryonomyidae > Thryonomys > Thryonomys swinderianus. Next base: position 6,465 of record PVIC010046451.1, read on the forward strand.
GCAGAGAAAGCCCTTAATGACTGTGTGGCTAACACGATCCAGCCCAGAGCTAAATTCATACTGTCAGCCCCTGTGTTTTACCCTCCTTTCTGTTTCTTTGGGACCCTCCTGCAGTGGATGTCCTTGTCCTGACATGTGTGGAACCAGCATGTACCTCCAGCTCTCTCCTCAACATCTGACCTGTAACCCATGAACTTTTTTTCTATTTTTTTTTTTTGGTGGTACTGGGGATCGAACTTGGGCCCTTGTGTTTCCAAGGTAAGTGTGGTGCCACTTGAGCTAAATCCCCAGTCCCTGGCCTGTATTCCAGCAGCTGGTCCAGATTGAACTCACCACCTCCTTCCCCAGAACCAACCCACCTGCCTCCTCTTCCAGGTCCCTGTCCAGCTTCAGGCACCTGCTTCACCTCTCGCGTGGGCCCACTAGGTCCCACCGCCCACTCTGATCCCCTGAGAACTTTCCCAGATATGCCCGTCCACATCACAGGCTCCCTTGGCCCCTCCTCCAGGGCGTCCCCTCTGCTTCTTGGGGCCAGTGGCTGGCTCATCACAATTTTGTCACAACCACTCTGTCCAGCTTCCTCTCCCTCTGCTTCCTGATCTGTGTCCTGATAGCATTCAGATGGCTCTATCTCACAAATAAGTGTTCGTGAAGTGAATGGATGGGTGGCCAAGGAAGCAGGAGTCCCTTTCCCCACATTCCCGCTCAGTCAGACCCCTTTCCTCTCACCAGTGAGGCCAAGATGGAGCCCCCAATCCAGGGGCTAAACTTGCGCTCCATGGTGCTGTTGCTGGCAATGAGCTTCAGCCGCATGCTCTGTGGGGAGAAAGTCACTGAGGGAAGCCGATATTTAGGTTCTGGGAGGGACAGGGCTTGGGAAGTGGGAGGAAGCCATGGGGCTAGAGGTCGAAGCAAGACATGCTTGGTCCTGAAGGCCTGAGCCTGGGGTCCTGGGGCAGGCTCCTACCGGTGGGGTCTTCTGGGAAAGCTCTCTGTTGAGCCGGTCCGTGAAGCCCTGCAGCAGTGTGTTCCCCCCGGTGACAATGACACTACCATACAGGCCCTGAGGGCAGGGAAGAGGAGTGAGCCTGCAGGACGTGTCCCCTCCCCACCTCCCCCTTATTTCTGGGCCCCCTGAGCCCCAGCCTCACCGGGCGAATGTCGATGTCACACATGCCGATGCTGGTGGTCACCACGTGGCCCACACCTAACATGGTGTTCCCCGACAGGCCCTGGGGAAAAATGACCTGGACTTTGGGCCCTGTGGCCCCTCTCCCCAGACCCTCGCAACCCTTCCCAGCCTCTCCACACCCCGGGATCCAGGGGTCCAGCCACTCCCAACCAATCGCCAGACCTTGACATTGGAGGGATCGAATAGGCCCTCGGGGATACGGAGTCGCTCAGCACCATAGTCCGTGTTGTAGCCATTGGGCATCTCGTAGTGCACCGTGGGCATTTGCGCAGCCACCCTGCCCAGGAAGCAGCGAGACTGCCCGGGGTGCTCACGGAGAACCACCTGGTGGGCAGTGCCTGAGGTCCCCAGCCCCGGTTCTGCTGTCCCAGCCCCCCAGGCCGAGGACCCCACTCACTGCTCATCGTAGGGGGAATCCGAGACCTGTAACACGGAGGCCTGGAAGTCCTGGATCACCTCCTGAGAATGAGGGAGGAGAGAGGGTCTGGGTCCCTCTGAAGCACCCCACCTCGGCTCCCCCCAACCCTGAAGGGACTCTGCTCCTGCCCCGACTTGGCAAGGGACCAAGAGGTGGGGGAAGCTGTTTCACGGGACCCTCTCCAGCGCCTCACATTGCACATGTAGTTATGCCAGGACTTGGAGACTTGGGGTAGCTTCTCCTTCTTCTTCCAGTTTGGGGGTGCGCCCTCCCGTACTGGCTCCTGTGGAGGCGGGGCCTCTGAGTGTGTGTCCCACCTCCCCCGCCCAGCCCACCTGGCCACACCTGCATCTAGCACTCGCTGGGGTGGGGGTGGGCTCTGCTCCGCTGCTTGGAAAAGGGCCACCCGCCCTTCCCTAACCGAGCAGAGAGGACAGGGTGAGGCTGTCCTCATGTGCGCTGAACTTGCCGGGGGACAGCTGATCAGAGGAAATGGCAGACACGTAGGACAACCTTTTGCTGGGCCACATTCTCTCTTGGGACATGGGGTGACCTTTTGTGCATGTCACTCTCCACTGCTGCTCTACTTTACGGGAGGGGAAACTGAGGCTCCAGTATCTTGCTTTTAGGTTGCAGAGGCAGAAGCCACCTGTCAGGCCCTCACACATCCTTCTGCCAGCTGATAGCCGGATCTTGGCCTGCCCTTCATCCTGTCTGGACCACCGATGCCTCTGTTATAAAATGAGGAACTGGGCCCTTAGTCTGCTGGGGGCTCTGCTGCTCTCTGCTGTGCTCGCACGGGTCAGTGGGCCGACAGGGGTAGGGCAGGTGCCCAGGACTCTGCAGTGGCAGCTCCAGGCTCCCCAGAGGCCCCACCTTGGCTGCAATCATGTAAGGGGGAATGATGTCAATAGCCATTTCCTGGAAGAGCTCCCGGCACTGCATGGAGATGAAGTCCCCTGCCAGGGGTGACTTGACGATGCCTGGAAGGAGAGGCAGTGTCAGGACCCGGCCTCCTCTAGGCAGCCCTGACCCCTGCTGGGAGCCTCACCTTGCTGGAGAACGTAACCGTCGTGCACTGGAATGGCGGTGGTGTGGGTGGCCCCACTGTCCAGCACGAGGCCTGTAGAGCGTCCGTTTGCAAAGCTGGCAGGGGCTGGGTCAGAGAAACAGCAGCAGCCAGGGAGGGGACTCTGTCTTTCCCACCATCCAGCCTCCCACCCCACCTGCAAGTCCCCTTTTGCTTTATGACCCATCTCCTGGAAATGGCCTCACGGGACCTCAGTCACTGCTTCCCAGTCCCCACTGAACTCCCAGCCCCGCTTTATTTCTGGTTCTGTGTCCTGTCAACTCCTCCAAATTAGGGTCCCATCACCCCAGTTCCTGGCATAGGGTTCAACACAAAGCATCCTGGCTGACAGCCGTTTGGGAGGAAGCACCTCAGTGTCAGGCTGCCTCTGCTCCAGCCCTGGCCCCTGCTGTCCCCGTGCCCCAACTCTGCTTAGCTGGATCCAAAGAAGAGTGGAGAAAGTCGTCTGTTCTGGCCAGCAGGGAGTCAGGCACTCCAGCCTGGGCCTTCTGCACCGTGGGGGTAAGAGAGTCTATCTCAGCACCCAATGTACCCCTCATGGGCCCTCACCCAGGCTGAGCAGCCCAGAGCAAAGGATACGCAGTGAGCACAGCTGTCTTGCATAAGAAGAAGGCAGGGATGTTGTACTGTTCAAACATCAGCTCTGTCAGTTTCTCCCGCTTGGCCCGTGTGTTCCACTGCAGAGAGAATGCAGGAGGGGAGTCAGGGCAGGACAGTCCCATAGCCTCTGCGCAGGTGCATGCACACACACACACACACACACAAATACATACACACATACTGTGATATACAGACATGCAAAAACACACGCACATAGTGGACTGTAGTAACACTGGCCTGACATTCGAAAACCTGGGTCATGACCAGAAATTTAGTTTTAACTTACGACCAGAGTCTTGAGTTATAACCTGAATGCAAGGTGCTTGTGCTTCCAGATGGTCTCAGATACAGACTGAACCTTTAAAAAGTTATCACAACCTCCTCTGCCGTGCGGGGTTAACTGAGAAACCCTGGGCCAGTGTTTCTCTAGGGACAGAGATCTGCCGGGAAGAAAGTGTGGCCTGAAGTTGTACAAGAGCAGACTCCGAAGGCTGTGTGGAGGAGCCTGACTATCTTGAGTTAAAACCAGCCCTCAAGAATAAATTGAGCTCATAAATCAAGGGTCCACCATACACACATATACCAGTACATACAGACATGACTTTTACTGGAGGAAGAAGGGAGGCCTTTTATAAACCTTTGTAATGTAAAGAAATTAAAGAGTTTTAGAGATTATAGGCCAAACAATTAAGGAAAATAAAATCCAGAGAGGGGTAATGACTTGCCCCCAGGTCACACAGGAAGCTCTTGACAGAACTATCAGGAGGCATAGTCTTCAAGCCTAGCTTAGTGCTCTTTCTTGTATATTACATTTCCCAGGCTCCACCCAGACCCCTGTTCTACCCTTTCTTTTCCTGATCATCTGAGAAGCACAAAGCCTGGGGAGGAGGATTTTTGAGCTAAATAAAAATATTTAATTTTATTCTCTCTCCTTAACCCAGCAAAACTATAATATAGGCCAACTTAAAAGATATAGACCCACAAAAGCCAATAAGCCTGAGAAGATGCGCCATGGAGGAAGTGAAAGGCAAACATTGCTAGCCATGAGGGAAATGCAAATCAAAAGCGTAATGAGCTATCACTTCACACCCACTAGAGTGTGATCGTGACTGAAACAAAATAATAACTGTGACAAGGATGTGGAGAAATCAGAATCTTCTTACATTGCTGGTGGGAAAGCGAAATGGTTTAACCATTGCAGAAAACAGTTTTTGATTCCTTAAGTAAGCATATACCCGTAATCCCAGCACTCTGGGAAGCTGAGAAGGAGGATCACAAGCTCGGGTAATTTAGCAATGTCGTGAGCCCCAGTATAGACACACACACACACACACACACACACACACACACACAGAACATATATACAAAAACTCACACATCGATCCTATTTATATGAAAGACAGAACACATTCATAGAGTCAGAAGCAAGTCAATGAGCAATGAAAAATTTCTCTACAGAAAGTGACTTTCCTTTGGGAAGATGGAAATGTTTTTTTGGTTTTGTTGTTATTGTTTTTAGATTTTTTTTTTTTTTTTTTTGAGACAGAGTCTCGCTTTGTAGTTCAGCCTGGCCCTGAGCTCACTCTGTAAGCCCAGGCAAGCCTGGAACTCAGCAATCCTCCTGTCTCTGCCTCCCGAGTGCTGGGATTACAGGCCTGAGCCACCACGCCCGGCACTGTGGTATGTGGTATTGATTGCTGGTGGGTGTGAGTCTCCATGCCAAGCATTGTATGTGGTTACCGGGAATCGAACTCAGGACCTTGCACTTGCGAGGCAGGCACCGGAACCACTGAGCTAATCCTCCGGAACCACTGAGCTAATCCTCGGGCCCCCTGTTTAAAAATTTTAAAAAGGGCTAAAAATGTAGCTCACTAAGAAAGATTAAGGCTATTTTAAATTCTGAAATTTATGAGAGAGAGAAACAGACAGAAGAGAGAAGAGGAGAGGGTGGGGAGGAGGCAGGAGAGAGAGAGAGAGAGAGAGAGTCTCAGATTGGGAATAATAAAAGAAAAAATAGCAACAATGTTTTGAAGGTTGGAAATCAAGGTAGGTTCAGTGGTGTGGATTTAGGTTCTTCAATTCTGACCCCTAAACAAGGAGTGGAAAAAGCCAGGGGCAGCCCAGGAGTTTTAGGTACCTCAGGAGATAAGAGTGAAGGGAACCTGAAATAAGACCATTAGCAACAATTCAAACACTAGCTCACTACTCTCCCCATGTCCAGGTCATAGCACTGTCACCCACCCAGTCCCTGAAGACTGGAGATTTACTCTCTGGAGAAAGTGACACTGAGTATCCCTGAGCCCGTGGGACACTTGACAGTTGGAAAAGAAGGGATCTTCGTGTAAAATAATTAAGTGAGCTGGGATTTAGCTCAGTGGTTCTGGCACCTGCCTTACAAGCACAAGGTCCTGAGTTCACCACCCCCCCCCATGCAAAAAAACAAAAAACAAAAAGCAAAAAACTGATACTTTGTATACTGAAAGCCGAAAACACTTCTTCCTATGTTCCCAAGGTGGGAGTCTGTCCGGGTCACACACCAAAAGATTCAAACTTGAAAAGATGCCAGAATCAAAGAGTTTCCAAAGTGTCCCACCCAGAACATCTCATAGCAAAGGTTGCAATATATTCCCTCCTCACAGAGCTGATAATCAGAGTTCTAGGGTCACACTCTTCAATAAAAGCAGGCCACCAAGGAAAAGAAAAGACTAAAATGAGATAGAGACACTCAAAATAAGGCAGGGGGGAAAAAAGCAACTTGGAAAAGCAGGAAATGTACAGAGAGATTTCAACAAGAAAAACAAACTAGTTAACACCCTTAAGTAAAGGAACAGATGGTATTGTATCTACAAAACAAGAATAGTATGTTTGAGAAGGAATAGTCATGGAACAACAGCAAAGAACTTGTGGAAATTAAGAATGTAGGAGTAGAAACGGAAAAACTCAATAGAAAGATTGGAACATAAAATTGAAGGAGTGTCTTGGAAAATAGAAGGAAAGGAGAGCTGAAAAAGAGAAAAAAGTTTAGGACCTGCTCAGGAGATATAAAATCCAAATAATAGAATTTCCTTGAATGACAGAAAGAAAGGAAGGAAATTGAGAGAAATAAATGATAAAATTAAAATTTTGCTGGGCATGGTGGCATCCTAGCATTCATCACTTGCTGTGATACTAGCACTCAAGAGGCTGAGACAGGAGGATCACTGTGGGTTAGAGGCCAGCCTGAACTACATAGTGAGTTCAAGACTGGCCTGAACTACATAGCAAGACGATGTCAAAGAAAAAAAAAAATCATACCAGAGGGTCAAGAGTCAGATAATTTCAGCGTTTCTCAATGGCAACAACAGATGATGGGAAACAATGGAATACCTTTAAGATCTTGAAGAAAAATTATTTCTAAGCAGGTGTGATGACACACATCTATAATAACAGCACTCGGAGAGGCTGAGGCAGGAGGACTGTAAATTCGAATCTAGCCTGTGCAACTCAGTGTGTTAGCAAAATCTTGTCTCAAAAAAAAAAAAAAACCGGGCGTGGTAGTTCATACCTGTAATCATAGCACTCAGGAGGCAGAGGCAGGAAGATTGCTAATTCAAGGCTTGCCTGGGCTATATAGTGAGCTCAGGGCCAGCTTGAACTACAGAGTAAGACCCTATCTCAAAAAAAAAAAAAAAGAAAAAAAGAAACGGCTGGAGATTTAGCTCAGTGGTTCTGGCACCCGCCTAGCAAACACAAGGTCCCTAGTTTGATCCCTGGTAACCGCATACAACAATACTGGCCATGGTGACTAATGCCTACCAGCAATCAATACCACATACCACAGTGCTGGGTGTGGTGGCTCATGCCTGTAATCCCAGCATTTGGGAGGCAGAGGCAGGAGGATTGCTGAGTTCCACATTTGCCTGGGCTACACAGTGAGCTCAGGGCCAGACTGAACTATAGAGACCCTGTCTCAAAAAAAAAAAAAAAAAAAAAAAAGGGCTGGTGGCATAGGTATTCAATCCCTAGTAAGGCTGAAAAAACAAACCAAATGAACAAAAAACCTCAACTAACTGGAATGTGTTATTTAACTAAAACATAAATCCAAGGCCAGACAAACAAAATCTCAAAAAATTTACTTCTTATGATCTTTAGATTTTGTTCTCCTTGTTTTTATTCTTTTGAGACAGAGTTTTATAGCTGCCCAGGCTTGACTTGAACTTGAAATCTTTTTGCCAAAGCCTTCTGAATAGCTGAAATCACAGGCATGTACCAGATTCCTATGACCTTTGTGTTTCTTTTGAGACAGTATCTCCCTGTGTAGTTCAGGCTGGGCTTGAATTCATGGTGATCCTCCTGCCTCAGCCTGCCAAATGTTGAGATTCAGGCATGTGCCACCACAGTGGCTCTATGGTCTTTTATGGCAATTCTTGCAGAAAAACAAAGGAGGGGTGGGGGTTTAGTTCAGTGATTCCAGTGATTCCTGGCAAGCGCAAGGTTCTAAGTTTGATTC
>PVIC010046452.1:0-14197 GCA_004025085.1 Thryonomys swinderianus
AACAATCACACGATTTTAGTACATGTGAAAATCTTCAAAAACAGAGACAAAATGATTTTAAAAAGACACATGACGTGTCACATGATATGAAGCAAGAGTGGCTCCATAGCAACTGTAAATAAAAGCCTTAATAAAGGAAAGAGATTTAAATTCCAAAGTTTTCATATAATGGAAAAGAAACGGAAAAATCACATAATTTATTAGTAGCAATCTCTTGATTCAAAGTAACTTTTATTACATGATTATTGTGCATTTTATTTGCTGAGTAGTTGGCATGTATATGTGAAATGAGTATATTGAAAATATATAAACAAACACCAAAGTCTGACTAGTGAGTGATAAAACATTATCCCTTCTGCATTTATAGATAAATAAATTTCCTCTTATAAAGTGGTACTATTACTTTGAAAAGGATTTATTCTTACCAGTTCAACAATAAAGCAGATTTGATGTAGCATAAGTAACTATGGATAAATATCAAGTATATCAGCTCTACGGCATGCTACACTTCACAGTGTAATAAAAAGTATTCTTGTATATTTCAAATGCCTATATCTAATTTCTTGATTGCCTCATTTTCTATTTAGACCCTTCTCAGCTCAATGTTATGGTTTAAAATATTTTACAGCTTAATATTCTACCCATCAATATGAGCACTGAAGGTGCAGTTAAACTAATAGTAAGCAAGATGGAAGAAAACATTGTGAAATTCCAGCCCCACCTCATGAAGAAATGTGTTATGTCAATGTGAATTCAGATATTTAAGACAAGCAAACAAAGGTAAAAGAATCATATGGAAATTATGAGCCAAATTCCTCTCTCCTGAGATTTTCTGATAACCATATGTGAGAATGATCTAATTTAAAGAGAAAAAGGGGCAGACAGAAAGGCAAAAGGGACAGATTGATCATGAATAAATTAATTATAGCATTTCTTCATTAGCTATTACAGTTTCATGCTATAGTTCCAGATAGCTAGAAGTTGATGACTGAAGACAACTTTGGAATAGCAATGTGATACACAAATGCTGAGGAATGAAGATTGCAAGTGTTATAACAAAATGATGGCTAGAGACTTCAGCATTTTTGTTTCACTACTGTAACATATGTAAAAACATTTATTAAATAATTTGATGAATTCCTGTGATAAAAATTAAGATATGTAGACTTTACTGAGAGTTTCTCTGTAAAAGAAGGAAATAGTAACAACTTTTGAAGAAACATAAAATGCCATAAAAATCGTTGCAACAACAGAATTACTTATTCTTGAATTGAAACACTGTAGATGATTTAATTAATTCATTTGTACAAAAAAACAATTTATAAAGACAATTTTGAATTGTATTAAAATAAATCTAAATCTTCTGCGTGGATTAACTTTTGATGTTCCAGACATGAAATAATGGACAATAACAAATGCACTATGAGGGCAAAATAATTGTAAAATAAATGTTTTCAAGGACATTTGGAAACCGAGTATTGTTTGTAATTTGTTTTGTGTGATCCTCTACATCCTAGAGTATGTTTACCAGTTAGACTGATTGATGGCTTCTGAGGTGACTTCTGATTCTAAATGTGTACTGCTGAGGCCTGATGCAGCCACTACTGTGCCATCAACAGGCAGTAACCTTCCAATTATCTGTGGCAAGAGCTAAGGATAAGATGACCTGTACTTTGAATATTCATTGATCTGCAAACATTTACTAAATATAGATAAGTAACAGATCAAACACCAGAGTAAAGTCATATATAGGTTGATCAAGTAAAATTATTATTATACTTAATAATCCAGACAGTGGAAATACATCATTCTGTATAAATCTATATATACCTTAAATTAAGCATGTATAATTTGCTCTGCAGATATGGCAAATAAATAAGGAAGTGACTTTTAATGATTTGATAAATTGAATGATTTGTGCAAAGACAAAAGGTATCATTGCTATAAACACATATTCCCAGACATTTGAAAATAACCACTTCTCTGTAACTGTTATCATTTTGCAAATCATAATGGACTGACACAAGTTCATGAGTTCATCACATAAAAAGTGAAGTTTGGCCGGGTGTGGTGGCTCATGCCTGTCATCCCAGCACTCAGGAGGCAGAGACAGGAGGATTGCTGAGTTCGAGCCTTGCCTGGGCTACATAGTGAGCTCAGGGCCAGCCTGAACTACAAAGCAAGACCCTGTCTCAAAAAAAAAAAAAAGTTTTCTCTTGAATCTCTTGCACAGTTTTGGGGTGTTTATGTACTTCTATGACCCTATATTTCTGTAGCTATTTAACAAGGAAATGACCTGTAATAATTTTATCTTCACATTCATCTTCACTTGCTCTTAATTAATATGAAAAATTTATGTTGTTATGATAAATGTCTACTGCCAAAATGTCATGTAAAATCTAAAACCATCTGGATACTTTCAGCACACTAAGTACAAATTGCCAGTTGAAAATTGTTTTCTCTAACCAAACAGGCTTAACCACCAGTCTTCCCACACTTCTTACAAAGTGTTTGTATAACAAGTACTTATAATGGTGGGATTGAAATATACAAGATGAATTTTTTTATTATATTTTCATTATTAGCATAGAATCTTGCTCAGAACACACACACACACACACATATATATTTCAGCAAATATTTAGAATCTTTGACATTTATCAAAGTAAATGTATAATCATCTGCAAATCAGATGAGTGTTTTAGAACTGAAATCAATATAATCTTGATTTTAAGCAACTCTTTAGGAGCAATCGCATGACCCCTGTGCTAAGCATAACAGCAGCAGCGACAGCAGCAGTGGGAATAGCAAAGGCCTGAAAACCTGATCACTAGGCAACAAGTGACTTAAAAAAAAATAGTTAAATCCACAGTAAGTTGTAAGAACTCCACATCCACCCAGTACATTCTCTGGAATAGGGTCATTTATTTACAGGAAATGGTTGGTCTGTTTGATCAATGACATCTATAATCAGACTTGCCTCCAAACCTCCAAGGTATGCAGGGTGCACTTGTGCACACCTGTAGTACCAGAACCCAGGGTGCTGAGGCAGGAGGAGTCAGTAAGCTTGAGGCTGGCCCAGTGACACAGCAAGTCCAAAACTACCTTTACACAGCAAGACCTTGTCTCAAAGAAGTGAATTCCAAAGAACTACATCCCATTGATTGGATAAAGTAACAAAAAGCACAAAACATAGAAATCACAAAGTAGAGCATCCCTGTGAACAAAGCCAAAGAGTAGGGCAAGACATAGCGCCAAAGAGAAGACAGGTAGAGCGCTGAGGAGAACAAATGAGAATGGTGCCAAATTCCCCAATATTAAGGATGACTGTGAGCTATATGTAAAATGTACCGATAAAGATTTCAATTGAAAAAAAAAAAAGCTGCCGTCAAATGCGATGGCAAAAAAAAAAAAAAAAGAAAACAGAGCTTTCATATATATATATATATATATATATATATATATATATATATATATATATATACACATATACACACAAGGGGTAGATGTTGTTGGGAGAAAGGGGAATGGGAAAAAATGAGAATTAAGTCGTGTCGTATACAGTTACAAACTTTCAATACTGATTGTGATCATGTTGTGCATATAAAATGTATCAATAAAAGCAAATGACTATCAATGGAATTCATATTATTCAATATATTATGATAGCATAAATAAAACTTTACTTGGGGAAGTTTTCACTTTGGAACTCAACAATTTTAACCAAATACTTACATGAAATGTCTATTAAAATAATGAATTGGATATCCAACCTGAAGTCCTTGGCTACTGACATTATTTAGTATAACTGAGGTTTTCTCAACACGGTGGAAGTGGATATAGTTTGCAGAAAATAGTACCTTATTTTATAACATGGGTTTAGAACCAAATCTCTTCTCCTCATTTTTTCATTTTTTTCTATTTAACTTTAAACTTCAAACTACATAACAAAATATTTGCATCATTGTTATTTCACTAGAAAACATAAGAAATAATATTTCTACCATAGTTTTTTTCTAAATTTCTAATTATATGTGAACAATTCTTGAGTGAGTTGCTCAGACAGATGGGAACAGAGAACAACTTTTATTATTTTCACTAATACTCCATTAAAGCCACTTTGCGTACTAAATTTTGCCATCATGACACAAACATCATGACAAAGCTTCCATTTTTTTTGTTACTTCCAGATAATATAATGATTTTTCTGTAAATATATATTTTATTTTTATTACATTTTTTAGAGTAAGATGATAGCATTCACTGTAGTAAATTGGTACACATACATATTTCTATTATTTATTTTCCCCTTCCCCCAACTTCTTTTCATTTTTCTGGTGTCTGGTTCATTTATATATCTTGTAGTAAATATAAAGTTATTTAGTAAAGATAGATAAAATCATATTAATAAGTCAAAGAATTTATAAAACATAAAACAATTGTACTATTCAAGGTTCACTTCTAGGTACGGTACTTGCTGGATTGCAATACCTTTCTTCCTCACTCTTTCTCTATGATCTGCCTCATATTTCATAACAAGGACATACATTTCATAATATATATGTGTATATGTTATTCAACCTTGTGTTTCTGAGTTACTTCAGTCAACATTGTGTTCTAAAGGAAGCATCTGCTTTTCTGAAAATGGTTCAAGTTTTTCCTTCTTTATGGTTGACTTGGAAGACATTGAATATATACAACTCTTTTCTGTTTCCATTCTTGAAAATATAGACTTTTGACTTTTTCTAAGATTTGGCTATAATGAATTCAGCTCCTATATACATAGGTATCCATACCACACTGTGGTATGATGCCTTTAATTATTTTGTCAGATACCTAGAAAGGGTCAACTATAATTTCTATTTTTAATTTTTGAGGAATCTCCATATTGATTTCCATAGTAACTGTATCAGTTTACACGCCCATCAGCAATGAGGAAGCATTGCTTCTCCCACACGTTAATAGGCCATTCTTTCTGAAGTGAGATAAAATCTGTGTTTTTATTTTGGATTTTGCAAAAGGCCAACCATGTTGAGCATATTTTTTCATGTATTCAGTGGCTCTTTTTACATTAGCTGAGAAGTGTCTGTATATATTTTTAATTAGGCTTTAAATTTGGGGCATCTAATTTTTTAAATTTTAAATATTCTAGATATCAGTCTTTTGTGTTGAGTAGCTGGTATTTTTTTTCTTTTTTTTTAAACCAATGTAGATAAAATTCTTCAAACTTGATAAACCTTCTCTCACTTTCCTCAGATAGGACAAAACTATAACTGGGTAAATAGTATATAATTGTTTTCTTCTCTTGTTTTATTGCATTGGCTAATGTAAGCCTCAAAAATTTGAAATGGAGAATCAGTGAGATAAATAAAAGCAAGCATTTATCTCATTAAATATGTATTTAATTTAACCTTACCAATCACCATAAGGAAGTTTGTTTCTCAAATATCTTCCTTTTGCACGGAGGTTTCTGTAAACTATTAAGAGATACTTCTTCCTGAAAAATCTCTCAAGAACCAATCCAAATCTCTGAGTTTTAAAGACTTCTTTCTTAGTCCCAGATTGATGCTGCTATTTCTGTTGAGATCCTCCAGCAGAAAATTACTTTCCTTAGTTATTGCTCCTCTCAGCGCAGGATGTTGCAAGCCCTTTCCCTGATGCCCGTGAGTGGCCTTGAGAACCTCACAGACCCTTTGGTGTTCAAACTGATTCCTGTCCTGTTTTCTGAACTGATCAGTCATATTAATTCACTTTTACACCTTTCAAACACAAATCAGAGGTCTCTGGGTATTCCTCAAAGATACAAGATTAAAGGTGAAACTTCGAGCATCTATTACAAAGCCCTTTTCATGCCCTCTATGGAGCAGGCATTGCCTCTGTCTCTTGATCTTGTAGAGGTAGGTGCAAAATCCAGGCCCATCAGCAACTTGTTCCCAAGTAGAAAGTAAGTGAATGGCTGACCAGGAGAGATAATGGTTTGATTAATGAAGGTTTAATTTTTGAAGAAGTTGGCCTGGATCTATAGGGGAAAAATAGTTTTCTTATATTCTCAGTTACATAAACACCCTATTCTTATGCAAGTAGGGAATTATATTTATATATGTCTGTATCCATATGAATACATTGGATTATTACTCATGCTTTGGACATGTACTATGTACAGCAGTACCATCCATATACAGTGCTGCATGGGATGAAATTTTCCAGTAGCTAATTATGTTTTTTTACAACAAACTCAAGTTTACAAACTAAGTATAAATGTTAATTTAACAATTTTCACTAAGGAGATGAAGTACCTATGAAGAGCCTCTAAAACAGAGTTTAAAAATTAGCAAAGGTCATGATCCATTTCTTTTGTCTGTTTTTAAACCTTATATAAATCACTACATGACACTTTACTGCTTATTTTGCATTTGATAATATACTAAGTATAAGCATACATGTTTCTGGCAGAGTAAAAGGGTGGGCTGTAAAATATTAACTAGGAATGAGTGTCAAAAAGCTCTTAATTTGCTCTTTATAAATAACCATGTTTTCTATGTAAATTCTTATGTCTTTTTACCATACAATCAAGGTAACTGGATTAAGCAGAATTGAGATGTATTGGTATGCTTCTATTGTGAGTGTGATGTAGCTTTATTGGAGGAAGAGATTTTTAAAGTCAGGAAGAAAAGAAAGCTGAAAATTTTCCAGACAGAATTAGCACCTGAAAGTTTGAGTTGGCATTACAAATGCTAGAATATTATTAATGTGAGAGTGCTACAAAAATAAATGAAATAGGGCTGGAGATTTAGCTCAGTGGTTCCAGCGACTTCCTAGCAAGGACAAGGTCCCTGGTTCTATCCGTGGTAACCACAAACAACAATACTGGGCTTGGTGACTCACATCCACTTGCAATCAGAACCACACACCAGAATGCTGGGTGTGGTGGCTCATGCCTGTAATCCCAGCACTTGGGAGGCAGAAGCAGGTGGATTCTTGAGTTTGAGGCTTACCTGCGCTATCTAGTGAGTTTAGGGCCAGCCTGAACTACAAGGTGAGACCCTGTCTCAAAAAAAAAAAAAAAGGAAAAGAGAATTATACATTCTGCATGGTTTGTACATGGAACAGCATTGCACATTTTTTGGAGTCTTAAGTAAAGATTTAATTGGATTGAACTTGCAGCTCAGTGGTTCAGCATTTGTCTAACATGAGAGAGGCCTAAGGTTCAACTGAAACCCAGCTCTGGAAAAGCTTAAAATTGATTACATATTATGGAAATGTTTTATATTATTTTGGAAATGTCAGGCTTTTTATGTGACCTTTGTATTAAAATAGCCTTAGTAAGCTAAATTTAAGATAGGACAGATTTTATACATAGCTGTTTCCTGTCTTTTCTCTCCACTTTTGTAGTTTTCTTGTAATAAAGAACATTATGTGGCTGGATTTACATGAAACAGACAGAAAGTTAGATAGGTAAGTAAGTAAGACAGAAAATTAGATAGGTAGATGGAAAATAAATGGTTCTATTTCCTTCCAATAAAGATTTGACATTTAATCTATTAAATTATAATTTTCTAAGTATATGACCAATCTCACAAATGAATCTGCTTTGTTTCCTTTTCCCTATTGCTAGGTGGCAATTTTTAAGGGAAAAAAAAATGTGAGATGTCTTTTAACATTAGTGTTCTGAGCATATGAAAATCTACAAATTAGACTTTAGATTGCTTTAACTATCACTGGTGTAATCATGTGAAGAGGAAACTGACTTAATCTCCTTTTTGAAGAAAGGGAAAAATATCTAGAACTTCTATTTTGTACATTTGAAGAGATAAAAGATGAAATACAGTTACAAAGTTCTTAATATCTTTCTTTGTCTAGCTGTTGAATCAGATTCCTCTTCAGCTGATTGCACAGAGGGCCTGACGACTGAAGAGCTCTCCTCTTCCTTCAGAATGGCTCCATGAGTGGCTCTGTTATCTCCAAATCACAATCAAGAGTTCCATAAATTAGCACCGCTTCGCCCCTTCTGTTCTGTTGTCTTTTCATTTCTCATTCTCTGTGACAGTTTTTGGATTTCTTTTGGATCCAGAACACCATTCTCTCTTTGTCTGTAATGAAAACATTATAAATTACTATAGAGGATATAATTCCAGATAGACCTAAGTACAAAGATAAGCATTCACAAAATATTAACACAGTTAATTAAATGTTGCATGTACCTTGATTCCATAAACTCAATACTATTGGTTTAGGTATCAGTCATTAGTACATGTATATTATGTATTTTCACATTTATAAATCTATACTTCTTACATATCTATGAAAAGATGAATATTTAATTATGCAGAATTAAATATATAACCTAAAAATGTACAAAAAATTAATTATACTCAGGAAACACATAGTAAAGGGTAAGGTCTCCTCTACATTCTGTATGTAAAATCATCTGTATTTCCTTGCCATGTCTTATTATATACATAGCAACTTATATTACATGTATTTTCATTCCAATCATTTCTTTAAAACTTTTAGGTAACTAAGTAATTATGAAATTATATCAGATATACCAAGATGTATGAAATTATTAAAAGATGTACAATTTTGAATTCACTAAATTATACTTATACCTTTATGTTATTGTAGGTTTGCCCTTCCTTGTTAGATTGAACAATAACTGTAGTCCATATTTACCTATTTTATCATATTTGGCCATTCAGATTTAGGTACTTTCATAAAACTCAGCATATTTTTCAGTAATTTTATTTTGATTTAAGCATTCATAACTCAATATATTTTTATAATTTAGTACCAAGAAATAAATTCAATATAAATAAGAAAATGAACTATTTAGAATAATTTTTATTTGGTTCATAGATTGTGTAAGAGTTAATATAATTTCTATGTGTGGTCAAATGAAGGCTACAGTAATACCACTGCATAGTTAACTATTAAATCAATACTATGTGGAGCTCCTCAGTTTAAACTTAATACTAAATAAAGCTCTGCATGGGAAATAGTAGCTCATACAAAAGCATAAGGGATGGTAATAAACACATTTGCAATCCACACTTTTATTTATTAATCTCCATTAAGTAATAAAAAATTACTTCTGAAAACCCAAAACTGGACATATGATAAATTTAGCTTCAATAGGAACATGCATTTATTATGCTGCTATTTTTTAAACCCTAAAAGTAGTCAATACCACTACTTTGTATTCACTTGTATTTCATTATTCTGATTGTATCGAATCATCATTGCTGGTAAATGTGTTCTCACATTGTGTGATATTCTTGAAAATTGCATAAAACAATACATTTTATTCTTATCACAAAATGATAAAATAAATAAATTGAAACAATATATATGTTACTTAGTTTTGACATACATTTCACAACAAAGCATACATATTTCAAAGTACCACACTGTGTGTGATAAAATATACAGTTGTTGGGCTGGGAATTTAGCTCAAGTTGTACTGTGCCTACCTTGGAAGCACAAGGACCAGAGTTCAATCCCCATTTCCTCCAAAACAAAACAATGTTGTTGTAATCAATTTAAATTTAAAAGTTCAGAACTATTATGCCAGAAAAACTCATCAAATAAGCTTATTTTAATTAAGCACATGATGGAATTGAAAAAAATCCCCCAAAACCTCATATATACATATGTGTATATACATATATATAGTACTCACAACCCATTGTTTTCACACACTATGCATATTCATTTTTTAAATTGCCCATTTTATAGATAAATCTTACTGTCTGATAATTTAAATCATTTCTTTGAGAAATATACAGTTTTTCTTTTCTCTTTAAAAATAAGAGTTAAACCAGGTGTGGTGGCTCACGCCTGTAATCCTGGCACTTGGGTGGCAGCGGCAGAAGGATTGCTGAGTTCGAGGCTTGCCTGGCCTACATAGTGAGCTCAGGGCCAACCTGAACTACAAAGAGAGACTCTGTCTCAAAAATAAACAAACAAACAAACAAACAAACAAATAAAAAGAGTTAACTTTTTAGTGGCTGAGAAGTTTGCATCTCAATTGCTTTATGATCTAACCAGTTACAGGTTTTTACCTAGTAGACCCAAATCCAAGCAGGAACATGGAAAAGTCTCAGACAATAGCCAAGATGCTTGATTTGATGCCCCCCCAAAACTGGCAACAGTTTCTATAATAAATATAGATACGTATTTCAGTAAACATATATTTCATATTTATGTATATGTACACACACACACACACACACACTGTTCCAGAGAACGCAAACTAAGACAACTACCAAGCAAATGTCACCCACAGAAATCTGGCTGATGGAAGACATATGTATACTCAAGAAATTGACCTAATCCTTTGGATCAAAACAATGATGTTAACAGTGACAAAATGTCTTGGGATGAATCTACTAGGTACATGAACAGTTGAAATGAAGGAATATTTCAGAATCAACAAGAAAATATGGCAATGGCACTAGAAAATGAATACCTCTAAGTAGTAACTCACAGTGTGTGAATGATCTCAATTCCATAATCACAAGACACAAACTGGCATAATAGATGAAAAATCAAAACCCGCTGATATGCAAAATATAAGAAACAGTTTTAATCTGGAAAAAAAATCAACCTAAACCTCAAATGATAGAAAACAATATTCCATGCAATGGATACCAACCCTCCAAGCAGGTATAGTTATCCTATATTCAGACAAAGTGAACTCAATACAAAACTGATCAAAGGAATCAAAAAAGGTCACTCAATATTATTTAAGAGATTAATCCCACAGGAAGCAATAACAATTACTAGTACATGAGCACCAAACAATAGAACATATATTTTCATATGACAAGTAACATTGAAGGTAAAAGACCAAACATGAACAGAAGTATACAAAAGGACCTGAGTATCACAAGTAGATCAATTGGACAAAATTTAACAAGGATATATAAATTTTGAACAAAATTCTGAGCAAATTTTCTACTGTTCCACCCAACAACAGAAAACAACTAAATACACTTTCTTTTCATCAAAATATGGACTCTGTTCCACATAGTATACAACAAAGAAAGCTTAAGTAAATGCAAAAAATTAAAATTATATCAGCATATTATTGTGAAACTAGGAATTAAGGACAAAACACAGAAATAATGAAATGCATGAAATCTAAACAATACACACTTAAACAATGCATTGTGAGAAAATCAAATAAAAAATATGGATTCAAGAACCAAAATAAGGCCAATGTAACATGCTGGAACTTATGGAACACAAACAAAACAGTACTAAAAGGGAATATTATAGCTGTGGATACTCACTTCAAAACACAGAGAAAGCTTCCCCCAAAATAGCCTAACATCACACCTTAGTGTCTTAGAAAAATACAAAACATCCAAACTCTAAGTTATTACAAGGAAGGGAATTATAAAGGTCTGATTAGAAATCAATGAATTCTGGCTAAAGAAAACCAAACAAACAAAATAAAACAAACAAAAGATGCAAAAAATCAATGAATCAAAAAGTTTGTTGTTCAAAATTATAAATAAAATAGATGAACCCTTAGCCAGTTCAAATAAAAAAGGAGAAAAAGAAAACCTCAAATCAATTTAATTAAAATGCAAACAGAAATTACAGTGGTTATTGGGCAAATCAGATTATGAACCACTGTTTTGCAAATGTGTATGTTAGTACTAAAGAATGCAGAAGAAATGCATACATTTCTAGATACATATAAACTACTAAAGTAAAACTAGGAAATGTTAAACATCCAGAATATCCAGTATTAGACCAAAAAACTGAATTAGTAATAAAATCATACAATAATCAACAAAAGCCCATATCTGGGTAGATTCCTTGTGTAATTTATCAGAAACTTTAGGAAAGACCTAACACCAATCCTTTTCAAGCTCTTTAATGAAAGTGAAAGGAAAAGAGCACTCTAAAATTATTTATTTTATTTTTTATTTTTTGAGACAGGGTCTTGTTTTATAGTCCAGGCTGGCCCTGAGCTCATTATGTAGCCTAGGCAAGCCTCCAACTCAGCAATCCTCCTGCCTCTGCCTCCCGAGTGCTGGGATTACAGGCGTGAGCCACCACGCCCAGCACTGTGATATGTGGTATTGATTGCAGGTGGGCGTGAGTCACCACACCCAGCATTGTATGTGGTTACCGGGATCGAACTCAGGGCCTTGCCCTTGTGAGGTAGGCGCTAGAACCACTGAGCTAAATCTCTGGCCCAAGAGTACTCTAAAATTATTAATAGTAGATTGAAAGCATTATCCTGATTCTAAAGCCATAGGAAGTTCTAGCCCCTCAAATAAAAGAACCACAGACCATCTTCTCTAAGGAATATATATGCAAAAATTTCAACATGATACTGGTAATTGAATTATCAAAAAGGTCATATATCATGACTAAGTAGGTTTCATCCTAAGGATGCTTCAAAGTAAGCAAATCACTAAGTGTGCTTCACCATGCAAACAAAAGGAAAGGCCAAAAATCACATGTTCATCTCAATAGATGCAGAAAAAAATCTTTGACAAAATCTTACATTCTTTCTTGGTTAAAAAGAATACCACTGAGTGGGCCGGAGGGTTGTCTCAGTGGTTCCAGCACCTGCCTCGCAAGCGCAAGGTCCTGAGTTTGATCCCCGGTAACCACATATAATGCTGGGCGTGGAGACTCACGCCCACCAACAATCAACACCGCATACCACAATGCTGGGCGTGGTGGTTCACGCCTGTAATCCCAGCACTCAGGAGGCAGAGGCAGGAGGATTGCTGAGTTTGCGGTGGCTTGCCTGGGCACCATAGTGAGCTCAGGGCCAGCCTGAACTACAAAGTGAGACCCTGTCTCAAAAAAAAAAAAAAAAAAAAAAAAAAGAATACCACTGAAGAAAATAGGCACAGAAGAAGCTTTTCTCAATCTGATAATAGACAATTATGACACATCTACAATCAATATCATATTAAATGCAGGAAAATTCAAAGATGTTGCTGAGATCAGGATAAAGACTAGTATTTCACTGTCACAACTGTATTCTACACAGCACCCCAAACATTAGCAAAGCATTTAGGCAAGAAAAAGAAATAAGGAATATGTATAGGAAAGGAAGCAGAAGCATTCACAATAGCTAAATCCTGGAAGCCACCTAAATGTGCATCAACATACAAAGGGATAAAAAAAAAACATGGTATTCGCACATAATGAATCATTACTCTTGCTTAAAGAGTCATTTGCTGGAGTATAGTTGGACATTGACACGAGTATGAAATAAAGAACACAGAAATTTAAATATTGCATGGTTTTTCTTATATGATGAAATTATAAATAATTATACAAACACAGTAAGATAAAGGATAGATAACAGGAAGTTGAAAGATGCAAAGATAGATATTTGTCAAATAGGAAAGGGATCAGGAGATGACAGGGGAAGGAGAGAGAAAGGAATTGGGATTGTTATGCACATGAACAAACTCCACACATGGAATGTAAAGATTACAACTGGAAACAAATACTAATAAAAATGAGTATTACATATAATCTTATATTTTTTCTGCTTAAAATGAATTTTGGTGTAGATAAATATTAATTATTATATGTTTATCATTATGATTAGTTGTATTTTCTTGGATTTTTTGACTATACTTGAGTGATATCTTTTGATATACAGTGAGGTCAGTGAGAATAGTAACGATTACATTGCTTTTCCTCCATGATAAAATTGTTATAATTTAAATGTTTTGGATATTTGAACAAATATTATCTTTGAAAATACTGCAAAACAAAACCTAGCCTATGGGTATCTTTCTGGTCAGTCCTTAATCATAATGGTTCTAAACATGTTAGGAGATGAGGAGGCTAACATGAAAGTTAAATTAACATTTAAACATTTCTCTTTGAAATTATTACTTTACTAAAAATAAATGATATGAATACGCTACTCTTAACTTTCCCAAAGCCAGAAAAACTCTGGCAGATAAACTAATTTTTTTTTCTTGGCAAGAGTCTTGCTTCCATTAAAAAATTTATTTTGTTTTTTGACCATATAGTATAAAGCGAGGAAAACTTTACCCACTTGTGAGTTTTCAGGTAGTATATTGAGACCTAAAATGGTGAACTTTACTCCCTAGAGGGTTACTATTCAAGGAAAATACTTGTCTAACATTATTTGAAAATACGCAGAAAGATAGCCTAAAGTTTTGAAATAGTACTTGTACAA
>PVIC010046453.1:0-14248 GCA_004025085.1 Thryonomys swinderianus
AGTGCTTGCGCCCGAGCTCCCTGTGTGTGGACAGAGTTTATCGTCATCGATCGGAAGACTCTGAAATGTGAGACTGCTGAAGTCTGACCCTACCTGAGCCTGAAGCGCCTCTTCACATTTCAAGCCTTTGACCTAGAAAACTAAAATAACCCGTCCCTACTTTAATCCACAAAGAAAACATTATTGATGATTCTTGTCTTCTGTCTTTTCCTGAAGAGATCTTTTTTCTCAGCAGATTGCAGAAAGCTCTGCTTATTAAGAGACTCTGATGATAAGGGTGACCTTTCATAATTAGGCCAGTCCGTGTAGTCCTTCCTCTAGACAAAGGCCTACTGATGATGTGAAGGAACGCACTAATGGAGTTGCTTTTGCTATCTATCAGTGGGTCCGAGTTAAGCTAGAAACATCATCTGGAATTTATTTTTATTTATTTATTTATTTTTGCTTTTTGGAGACAGGGTCTCGCTTTGTAGTTCAGGCTGGCCCTGAGCTCACTATGGTGCCCAGGCAACCTGCTGCGAACTCAGCAATCCTCCTGTCTCTGCCTCCCGAGTGCTGGGATGACAGGCGTGAGCCACCACGCCCAGCACTGTGGTATGCGGTGTTGATTGCTGGTGGGCGTGAGTCTCCACGCCCAGCATTGTATGTGGTTACCGGGGATCGAACTCAGGTCCTTGTGCTTGTGAGGCAGGCGCCGGAACCACTGAGCTAACCCTCCAGCCCTGGAAGTTATTTTGATCCGTAGTGTTTCCATGTACTCACAAATATCTGTAAGAGATAAAGCCCTTTCTCCTCATGAAGCTCGATGTGTGACATTGCTTCAGTATTTAATAATCATTGCATGTCATAATATTGCTCTCATGTCTCAAAGCTTTCTTAGGAGTCATAGAAAACCGTTTTCCCCTCTTCTTTTCTGAATCTGGAAATAGTTCCTTCCCTTCCATCCTCCCTCCCTCTCTCTGATTCTTCCCCTGTTTCCGTCTTTTGCATGGCTCCTGGGGAAAGAGCTTTCCTTGTTCCTTCGCTGCATCCCCAGCGGCCAGGAAGTAGAGATGAAAAGTGATCTTTCAACCTCATAACTAGAGCTTACAGTGATTCCTGTTTTTGAATAAATAATCGTTCTGGGAGGAACCGTCAGGCAGGGTCTGCTCGGAGTTCATTTACATCACGGCCCAGAATCGTCAGCCACAGGTGGAGGAAGGCTTCCCCTCCGGGCAGCGCATGCGGGCAGATAGGATTCGTATGCTGAAATGATTGGCATCTGCCATGATGGCAGAGATGGGTTTCTGTCCTGGGAATGTGGAGAGCATGAAAATTCGTAGAGAAAAATAGCTTTTTTGACTTATTCTTGTTGCATGAATATAGCCACATTCGTATAAATCAAAAGGAAAAACCTCCATAGCTATCCTCTACATATTTCAATTTTGATTTTTTTTCCTGTTCATTCCTTATACTTGCCTACCTGCATAATGACTTGGAAATGAAAATCCTACCATAACTACAGTTTGGTATTCAGGTTTTTAACATCAGCCTCACTAAAACAAATGTCATTTTTCTGGATTAGCGTGAACATGTTTAGTTTTGCCTCCGTCTCTGCATTGGTGAAAGTGTAGTTACCGGAGAGCAGAATCTATTTCCTCCCTTTTCTTCTGGAAATGCACATGTTACTGCAGTTCGCATTTTAGCCCGGGCTCCTCCCCTTCTCTGCGTCCACGGAGACGATCCAGGTTCTTAGCACCCGGGGTCTGGAGGAGCCCAGGTCCCCTGCCTTCTTGTCCCTGAGCCTTTGCTCGGGGTCGCGGTGGAGGCTGGAGGGGAGGCCGGCGCTGGGGCTGTGCCCTGGCTGATCCCTGGCGGCCGGCCACCGACAGACTCTGTTCCGTGCGCTGCGCACCTTCTCTGGCTCCCTACGCTGTTCGTGTTTGACCATTTCAGTGGCCTCACTCTCTGAAGCAGCCACATACATCAATATAAAAGAGAAAAATCTTTCCTTAGTAAATGGTATTGATGAAATCTCCCTGTAGTATTTCATTTCTGTATTTCATATGCCTAATCACATGACAGATAACTCAGATAACCCTAATTTTCTTTTTTTTTTGAGACAGGGTCTCACTTTGTAGTTCAGGCTGGCCCTGAGCTCAGTATGTAGCCCAGGCAAGCCTTGAACTCAGCAATCCTCCTGCCTCTGCCTCCCGAGTGCTGGGATTACAGGCGTGAGCCACCACACCAGCACAGCCGGCACTGTGGTGTGTGGTACTGATTGCTGGTGGGTGTGAGTCACCACACTCAGTATTGTTTTATGCTGTTACCAGGGATTGAACCAGGGACCTTGCGCTTGCTACACACATGCTGGAACCTGCTTGATTGCCAGCCTAGATAACGCTAATATTATATAAAGAGATGTACACTCAGCATACGCACCCCAAAATGTGCAATTATCACCACGGGTAATGGAAGACAAATGAAAAGTGTCCCCAAAAGATCTACTCACATGTCATGTGGCTGGGTTTTGGTATATCCGTTTTCTCCTTATCCATCAGCTCTCTAATCATTACTTTTATCTTACCTATCTCAGAGCCCACAGTTTTTCTTTTTTCTTCAATGATAATAGTTACAGTTTGTTGAGCTTTATTGTGCTCCAGTCATTGTGCTAAAATCTTAAAATGGATCATGCCATTTAATCCTCCTAACGGTCCTCCGAGGAAAGTACTACTGTTAGCTTAATCTCCAGGACCGAAACCAAAGGCTCAGAGGAACACTTCGTCTAAGGACACACGGTTAGCAAGGATTGGAGTCAAGATGCAGTCCGGGCAGTCGGACTTGGAACTTCTGCCCTTAACTACCTGCTATATAATCTCAAAGGCTCAGCCCAAATAACCAGGCCCCGTTTCCAGGTCATCTCTATAAAGTAGTGTTAAGTAATAGAAGCAGTAAATGAACCCTTAATTCCAGTAGGAAAAAAGAAAAACAAAAAACTAAAGCCAAAAAAGAAACACCAAAACCCAACCCTATACAATTTGAGTTTCCTTCTTCCATATTTTGTTCTAACAGCCATTCTTTTGACAATATCTTGAGGTTTTTTCCATAATGCAGGCCCAGCAAAATCTAAATGCTGGATGTATCCCAACCCTTTGCTTTCTCCACGTCTGTTCCTAGACTGCTGAGTTCATCTAGAAAACAAAACGTTGTATAACCAAGCATGAATGGAGGTTCACCAGAAGAGGAATACAGATGAAAAAGCTGTGGTGACAGGATAAGTGTTACAGAAGTCAGAGGAGGAGGTGGAGTTGAGGATTAGGATACCAGACGCTAGTTTTAATTCCGTTTCCTTCTGGTAACTGCTACTATATGGCCTTTTAAAGAGTGAACCCCAAACATTAAACAACACAGCTAAAATTGCTTAAACCCCTGCATACCAAAGAAAACAGCAAACAGATTTTTTTGTGTTTCTTACCAAAGAAACAAAAGACTGACTTGACCAAAAGTTTACTTAAGCGAGACACTGAAAGTTAAGAGGGCACTGGATGTAAGGGCTTACTTACAAGGCTAGGACATTATATAAAATATTGGAAATATTTTCTTGTGGCTATCTGCCACTTACTAATAATGATTTACCAGTCACCAAAACTTGTAAGAGGTGCCCAGGATTTGGAATAAAAGTACCTGAAAGGGAACCATTTTTTTGGTTTGGATATTTGCTTTTCTTTATGAGATCATCCAATTTTCTTGTTTTGAATTTGCTGTATTTTTTTTTATTATGAAAACCTTGTATCCACTTTTTTATATCCTTGGAAAATCTGGGACTCATGAAATATTTCCCTAGCTATATTTTTTAAATGTTTACAATTTTTTTTGTATTGGTAACAGGGATTGAACTCAGGACCTTACACTGTTGAGCTACATCCCTGGCAAATTTTTACAATTTGTGTTTTAGACTGGGTAAGACATTAATTTTACTAATAATTATTATGATGAATTATACAGCAAGGTGATTGTGTACATATTTCTTCTTAGCCTTCCTCATGTTATGTCATCCTTATTATCCAAGAGCAAACACAGGTTGACCAGTTTGCTGTTCTCTTGTTAGACTGATGCATGTCACCAATATTTTACTTCAGACTTTACATCTGTATTTATAGGTGACATTTTCCTACAATTTTAATGTTGGTGCTGAATTTTGCATCTTTGATATGAGTGTTATATTTCACTTATTCTTTTAATACACATACTAAGTATCTGTTATGTATCTAGAATGCTAAATTACTAGGCTTTGCATGGCAAATAAGATGAAAAAAATCTCTGTCCTCATGAGTTTGTAGAAGGAGAAAATTAAGAAAACAGGAAATTAAAGCACAGCTTTTGTTGTTGTTGTTGTTGTTGGTACCAGGAATTGACCTCGGGTCCTTGTGCTTCCGGGGTCGGCTCAGTATCACTTGAGCTAAACCCCCGCCGAGTGAAAGCACAGTTTTGAAATGCTACAAGGGAAGGGCGTGTTACAGGGGCTATGGGACAAAATAAGAGAATCCTCGGTCTCAGAACTGGAGAACTCAGAAATACTTTCCAGAGGAAATGACCTGTGAACTGTCACTAAGGTAGGAAAGTCCCCTCCACAGGCAAGCTGAGGGGAAGGACGGACCTTTTAGAGACCTGCACCGGGAGAGCTTCAAGCTTCCGAGCAAAGGAAACGTGCTCAGCGTGGCTGGGACCCCGTGGGAGGAGGAAGCGCTGAGCAGTCACCATAGTGTGTTTTGGAGGTGAGAACTGGCAGGGCCTTGGGAAACATGTCCAGAAGTCTGGGTTTTCTACTGAAGGTTGGTGAGAGAGCCAGTGAAGGCCTAAGCAGAGAAGTGATATGAGGAACCGCGTGCATTGGACAGGAGGGGAGGCGAGACGGGATCCCGGAGACCGGCTGGACCGTGGCAGCGGGGCCGTTGAGCGATGGCGGCGGCGAGGACGGGCTAGCTCCGTGCCAGAGATGGAGGGAGCTTTGCGCCCCAGGAAAGTATAGCAGGGTTTGACTGCCCTTGGGTCAGAAGGTGTAACTCCACTGATGCTTTTTTGCATTTGCTCCGGCTGTGAGATTATTCATTTTTTTTTGTTTCTGGAGAGATTTTAGTATTGCATGTTTTTTTTTCTGGAAAATCACACATTTTGTGTACATTTTGAAAATTTTAATTATAAAGCTTGCAAACTGTTCTCTTGTTTAACCTCATCCAAATCTGTGTTAAATCTTATTTCTTATTCTAAATGCACTGTGCTGATTCTTGGTTTTATGCCCTAATGATTTAATTATGTCAGGATTACCCACGTAGCAGCTCCACAGAGTGCTGGTAAAGGCAAATTTTCATGTTCTAAAGTTTTAGATTGGATCATGCTATGTGAAAGGTGTATGTTTTTGGACTTTTTAGAGTCTTTACTAAGGTAAAGTGCACTGTGAATTCTTACATGGAAGCTTTAGTGTATGATGTTTTTCAAATAGTTTTGATACTAAGCTTTTCCTCGTTACAAGGCATTTATTCATACCTCCTCAAATGAATTTTCCTGAGCAATCTGATGATTTCAAAGAAATAGCTCATGTTATTAATTCCTTTTTGTTTTCTAATTCATTAATTTCTGATTTTATTTATATTGATTACTATTCCTTTTCCTTTGGTTTATTTTGCTCTTTTTTTTTTCTCATTTCCTAGAACTAAATGCCTACTTTATTCACTAGTAGCCTTTAATGTTATTGTAAAGAAAATTCTAAGGGTAGTACTTTCTCTGCATATACCTTTGGCTGAATCCTATACACTTCATTATTATGGGTCCCTTGTTAATTTCTAAATAGTTTGTCATTTCAGCTTTGATCTCTGTGTTGACCCAAGAATTATTCAAAAGAATGCTTTTTAATGTCTAGTGATGCGTTAGACTTTGCTTATGAATTTATATTTATAGTTCATTACATGTAAATATCATCAATTAATATTATTATGAACATATTCAGATTTTACGTTGCCAGTCTTTATTTTTCCTCTTTGTATTTGTCTGATATATTTTCCTCACCCTTCATTTCCAAAATTTCTTTGCACTGTATATATTTTTTTTTCTTTTTTCTCTTTTTGAGATAGGCTCTCACTTTGTAGTTCAGGCTGGCCCTGAGCTCACTATGTAGCCCAGGCAAGCCTGGAACTCAGCAATCCTCCTGTCTCTGCCTCCCGAGTGCTGGGATTACAGGCATGAGCCACCACGCCCGGCACTGTGGTATGCGGTATTGATTGCTGGTGGGTGTGAGTCTCCACGCCCAGCATTGTACGTGGTTACCATGGATCAAACTCAGGACCTTGCGCTTGCAAGGCAGGCACCGGAACCACTGAGCTAAATCTTCGGCCCTGCACTATATTTCTTGTTAATTCACAGAAGAGTTTTTTAATCCACACTGAGAGTCCTGATCTTTAATAGTGGAATATATTCCACTTACATGTTTTTCAGTGAAGCATTTGGTTTTTTTACCAGCTTCTGAGATATAACTTAAGCACCATCCATTTGATTCCTTTTAACTGTATAATCCAATTACTTTAATATATTCACAGAATTTTGCAACTCTTAAGAAATCCAATGCCCATTAGCAATTGCTTCTGTTTTTTCTTCCCCCTCCAAACTCCTTACCACTTCCCCCACTTGGCAACCATTAATAGACTCTCTTTCTCTGTGGGTTTCTGTATTGTGGATATTTTACATAAGAAGTAATCATATAATATGTGACCTTTTGTGACTAGCTTCTTTCACTTAGCAAAATGTTCTCCAGGCTTATCCATGTTATAACATGAATAGCCATGTGCGGTTTTTTTGTATATGTGAATATATGTTTTCATAGGTTTGGGATGTATGCCCAGGAGTATAATTGCTGATTCATTCAGTAACTTTTGAAAAGCTGACTGGTTTTTAAAGTTGTACTATTTTATAATCCCATCAGCAACACACAAGAGCTATAATTTCTCGACATACACACCGACTTTTA
Source organism: Thryonomys swinderianus (assembly GCA_004025085.1). NCBI lineage: Eukaryota > Metazoa > Chordata > Mammalia > Rodentia > Thryonomyidae > Thryonomys > Thryonomys swinderianus. The sequence goes on from PVIC010046453.1 coordinate 6,998, forward strand.
TTGCCTATCTTGTAATAAAGCTATCTGTTGTGTACTTACTTGTACCCAACATTCATACATTGAAGTCCTAGTTGACTATATTTAGAGATGGACACTTCCTGGAAGGTAAGGGCAAGTGAGGGTTGGGGGGGTCCCTAACCCAGTGTGACTGGTGTCCAGTAAGAAAGGGAAGAGACATCGGGGCTACACAAGCACAGGGAAAAAGCCATGTGAGGACACAGTAACAAGGTGGCCACCTCCGAGCCGAGGAGAAAGGCCCCAGGGAAAACCAAATCTCCCAGCACCTCCATCTCCCACGTCAGCCTCCACAGATGTGAGAAAGTAAATTTCGGTTCTGGATCCACTCAGCCTATCGCATCTCTTACTGCAGCTTTTGTCTCCTACACCCCGTCGGCGGGTGTGAAGTAGTTGCTCTCACACTGTGTTGGCCCTTTCTGGTGGCTGGTGATGCAGAGCCACCTCTTCCACTTATTATTCCTCATGTCCTTTTACACTTCTGATTATTATGGTTTCATGTTGTTCCCTTTTTATGTATATAAGGGGGCGGTGGGACCGACAGGAAGGTATGAGCATGGGAAAAATATAAGAAGATATAGGTACGGTACAAATTCTCAGGGATGGACATGATCATAATGTATACCTAAAGTGTACCAATAAACTCACTAAGGGAAAAAAAGTATTTCCCTTCTCTTCTCCCAGACCAGTGTTGCCAACTCTGCTCTCTGTGCTCCTGCCAGTCCTGTTATTTGATCTCAGTTCTGCTTTCTATACCGTCAAAAACTGATTAAAATTAAACAGCAGATGAAGAAGACCCATTGCTGTGTTGTTCTGAAACTCAGTGCAAAGCTCTAGTCTTTCGAGAAGATAAAATTTTCCAACTTTTCAAATCTCATAGTTTAATACTGATAAATCTTTAGAAAAGAAAAAAGAACTGATTCCTTTTTGTGTATTCCATTAATTTATTTGCAAATAAAGCCCCTAAAAATGGAAAATAATTGGGATGATGTTGTAGCAAAACAAAATGTAGAGCTTTTTTTTTTAAGAGAGAAAAGCATTATATAAGTCCAAATCTAGTAAATCAAATAACCATGATTTCTGTTCAAAGTACAGTATAATCAAATTGGTTCTGTAGAACTTTGTCAAATACGAAAACTTGGTTTTCAGAGCTGCTCCACGTTTCCATGGCTACATGCAGTTCTTTCACATGGGCTGCACATGCGTCACCATCTCCAGCCATTTGTTGTCCTTGAGATGACCTTCACAGACGCGTGGCCATTCTTGTGAAGGTCGTGTGAATCTCTTGACTTTGGCTTTATCCTAAATTCTTTCCTAGTTTTAAAGACTTCTGCCTTCTGACTAAAAACTCAGTCCCTCCACACCACCGAATGGGAAAAATATCTCAGGACATCTCACAACAATTCATGGTTCGATTAGAAATGACAGATTGTTCAGGTAGTCGGAAGTGCTTGTCAGGCCTCAGCGATAGAGCACTTCGCTCTGTCAGAGCTGTGTTGTTTCTTCTCTTTCCGGCCTGACATTCGGTTATTTCCTGGCTTGCTGTCCTCTATTTCCCAGTGGACTCCACGCCTCTGGCAATAGCTGGGTGGACTAACCTGTGCCCGACTACCCACAGACTGTTGGAAGAGTGGCAGTAGCTCAGTATTTAATGCCACTAGGAATGGGCACGATGCAGCGGTTCAGAAGAGGACATGGACCCTTTCTCAGAAATTAAACATAGTTGTTGCTGTAAGAATACAATGCTTGGGCCGGAGGGTTAGCTCAGTGGTTCCGGCGCCTGCCTCACAAGCGCAAGGACCTGAGTTCGATCCCGGTAACCACATATAATGCTGGGCGTAGAGACACGCCCACCAACAATCAACACCGCATACCACAGTGCCGGGCGTGGTGGCTCACGCCTGTCATCCCAGTACTCGGGAGGCAGAGACAGGAGGATTGCTGAGTTCGCGGCGGCTTGCCTGGGCACCATAGTGAGCTCAGGGCCAGCCTAAACTACAACGTGAGACCCTGTCTCAAAAAGCAAAAAAAAAAAAAGAATACAATGCTTTTCATCAGGTAATATTTTTTTAACTATTAAAAAAATAAAGCAAGAAAAAACCGAAGGGAAGAGAATCTATTAATAAACCATGGTGAAATCTGCATTCATGAATTACCTTATCTTTAAGATGAAAAATAGTTCGTTTTACGAGGCTGCTGCTGTGGAGCACATGCGGAACAAATCGTGGCGCCAGAGAGGGCAGAAACAGCTCAGGAGGGACGCGCCTCGCTGACAGAGTGGCTTTGTCCGGGGACGAAGAAAACGGCAGCGGCAGCAGGAATTGCTTACTTTTACTCACTTTTCTGGGACTTGTAACAATTGGATCGTTTCATATCTACTGTGAGAAAGCTATCATGAAGATGTGCAACTTTTACCTGTTGATCTTTAAAGTTTTGTTTGTTTGTTTTGAGACAGGGTCTCGCTTTGTGGTTCAGGCTGGCCCTGAGCTCACTATGTAGCCCAGGCAAGCCTCGAACTCCTCCTGCCTCTGTCTCCCGAGTGCTGGGATGACAGGCGTGAGCCACCACACCCGGCATTGTGGTATGCGGTGTTGATTGTTGGTGGGCGTGAGTCTCCATACCCAGCATTGTATGTGGTTACCGGGATCAAACTCAGGACCTTGTGCTTGCAAGGCAGGCGCCAGAACCACTGAGCTAACCCTCCGGCAAAATCTTTAAAGTTTTAAAAACTTCTTTAGTTGCAGTCGCAATTCAATGCAATACAAAACAGGACCCCCCTCTCCTCTCAGTGGTTTGCAAGGACAGGGGTTTATTTCTTGCTCATCGTCTGGGTCTGTGGGAGACCGGGCTTAAATCTGCTCCTGCCCCCTATGTTTCCCCCCAGCAGCACCCGGGTGGAGGGAGAGCCCCTGGGGGGCACGAGCCGTGGCGGTGGCAGAGGGAAAGGGGACGGAGCAAAAGACACCTGCACCGTGAGTGTCTGGTCTTCTCGTGTGCCGCTGAGCAAGGCAAGTCACATGATCAACCCCTTTGTCCCTGGGCTGGAGATAAATAATCCTCCCACAGGGTCCTGCAAGCCACGTGGCCAGTGGGAACTCAAGAGGACATCCTGGGGAAGCCCAAGGACAGAGGAAGGGGGGCGTTTGGCGACAGTACAATGTTCCATATTGGCAAACCTTTACTAAAAACTATTTTCCAGGAGTTGTATGCGTGCTGTACATTTAGGAACCCATTGAACCCTCCTAAGTATCCTACCAGACTGGTCTTACTGTTACTAGTATTTTCATGTTTCATACACAGGACGACACAAGCCCGCATTCATACAGCAGTGAATGGCAGGCCTAGGTCTCAAACCTAAGCTGTGTAGCTCCTGGATCTTCACTCCAGGAAACACAGGAATGAGCACAAATTCCTGGTGAAAACCTCTTTGGGTGTGCTTTTTTGAGAAGAAAAATGCAATGCAATGATTAGTATTTAAATAACTACTTTTTGGGGGTACTACAAAAATTTTAAACACAAAATATAAAATCATATAAGAGCTTTCCTTGAAGCGTGGCTGCTATGAAGAATTGCAATAAAAATTCACAGGGATGAGGCCCTTCATAAAACACAGTTTTTGAAGCAAGGGGCAGTGGTATGTGTCCGTGGTCCCAACTGTCCAGGAGGCTGAGGCAAGAGGGTCCCTTAGGCCTACAAGTTCAAGAGTAGCCTGGGCAACACAGCAAGACTCCTCAAAGAGCAGAAATATCCTTGAAAATCCAGGTTTGCTGAACTATTGTAGAATGAGACCACATCTTATCTCTTTGAGACCACTTCTAATTTGATTCTTAGCCTCTAGGAGAGGTTTGTGGATGAGAGAGCGAGTGAGTGTCTCTTTGGGAGCCAGCCAGGAAGGGATGGCACCATCCACTGGTTTGTTTTTTTTTTTGAGACAGGGTCTCTCTTTGTAGTTCAGGCTGGCCCTGAGCTCACTATGTAGCCCAGGCAAGCCTCGAACTCAGCAGTCCTCCTGCCTCTGCCTCCCCAGTGCTGGGTTGACAGTCCTGAGCCACCATATGCACGGCCTCTAAATTTCATTGCTGACACTTAGTGGCCAAAATCTCTTTGCTGCAGGTCAAGTGGAAACACAAATGTGCTGTTTCTCTATATTGTGTCTGTGGGTCCCACTGAATAATGTTCTTTAAAATGTCCGGATCCTGTAGGTTACCTCTGAAAATGCGCTGCCTGTTTTGTCTACCTTCTGTTTGTTGAAATAGTGCTTTTACCTGAAACTCTTTTGGCCTTTATTGGATGTTCTGTAAATAATTGTTTATAACTCACCCAAAATAAAGAACACAGGCCATCTAGTGAATCTGTGCCTTCTTGGTAAGGGTAGACCTTGTTTGCAATCTGCCTGCCATCTCCAAAAAATGACGTTTTGAGGAGTCGTACTCTTTCCACTCAATTGGAAACTATTTCATGCATATTTTGGAGAAAATGCTAAATCTCTGTGTAAGATCCACACACCGTCCACCTGATGTTTGCTTCAGGGGGAAGTGACGTGTTAGCGTCATGGCTGGCCGTCGTATGTCTCAGCAGGGCGGGAGGAGCCTGGGAAAGCTCAGGGGCTGTCTTTGCCGTCAGTCCGCTGTGGGAGAAGCCACCTGAACTCTAAGCCTCCTTCCTGAAGAAAGCTAAAGAACTAGTTTTGGGTGGATCTTGGCTCACAGCTTCTTTTTCACAATCGCTGTGTGACCCCAGAGAAACGCGAGCTTGCACACGTGCTCCCCGGAGTCTTTAAGTGCTCTCCGCTCCTTTCTTGTTCCCACCAGACAAACTAGTCTCTTCACCCCGCACCGAAGCCCTGCCTCCCCTCGGGACACAGCAGGTTGTGTGTTGTGTGTTCCATCATGGCAATTTTGACTCCACCGTGTTGTAATGAATGACATTTCGTCTCTCTGGTGAAGAATCACTTTTCAAGCCCTCTTAATAAAGTTATTCATGCAGAAGAAGAAAAGGGATTGTTGCGTTGGGGAGATTCGGCTCTGACTGCTATGCTGTACTCTCTTAGCATTTGCCTCTTTCTGCACATAGTTGTGCTGTCCAAGTGCCGTGGTCGTTAGTGCCAACGCCAGTCACCTCTCCCACCCACCTACAGCCTGCGAGGCGTGTGCCACACGATACCAATGGTCTAGTCCCTGAAAAGCATGAAGATGTTAAGAATCACTTTCACAAACTGGCGTGTGCCTGAAGTCCCAGCACGGTGGGAGGCTAGAAAGAGCAGGAAAATTTGAGCCTTGCTTAAGCAACTTACTGATTTAGTGAGACCTTGTCCTAAACTAAATAATCAAAAATGGCTATGGGTATATCTCAGTGTAAAGACCCAGGTGCAATTCTTAGAGACTGCAAAAAGAAAAAGGAAGAAAAAACAAAACAAGAAACTTTTGCTCAAATTTTTCTTTTGTAAAAATCAATGCACGTTTAGTAAAAGCAATCCTACCAGGAATAGGCTAAGTCACTCCCATATTTTAATATTTCAACATGTTATCTTTTGACTGGGGAAAGGCTTTGTACTATTTTACTGTGCTATAATGCAAGTTAAAGTTGACATTAATATGAATAGATCCTCAAATCTCATTCTCTAAGAAGCAGGTGCGGCTGACAGATCACACGCTAAGCACAGTCCTACCACTGAGCTACACCCCACCTTCAGTCCCTTTTATCTTAAACTTGTTCACTGGAGGAAGATATGGAAGAAGATAGAAATGTCCCAGACAAAGGCTTTATCTGGGGTCTCTAGATATAGTGACAAATTTATAGAATGTTGTTTGTCCTAAATAAGATCTGTAACTTTAAAAAGATAAGACATCATGAAACTCTTCAAAGAAAATAATCAAGTGAAACATGTTCAGTATTCCTGGTAATTATAACAACTAGTTCTCCATCTTTGGGTTTGTGGGGGAAACTCAGCACGAGATCACTTAATGAAAGTGATTCTGTTGGTAGAAACTAAAATAGCATTTTGCTTTTGCATAAATTTACGTGTTTAGGCAATGTGTAAAATTAGAAGGGACTATGGAAAGAACAACTCTATTTTCTTTTGGCATTTGGGGATGAGGAAAAAAAAAAAGCAGCACAGATTGAGGTAATTTGGGCCAAAGAATGATTTTGTCACATGCGTCCAGCAGACGCTTCACATTTATGGCAAGTGAAATCTCTTCCTTTTTAAACTATTGACACTTATGTTGGGGGTCTGACGTCCTTCTGTGTAATGTATTCTTTCTGCTGATAGTAACCACAGTCTAATCAGGGCAGGTGAAAGACAAATACCGCTTTGCTGAAAAGCACCACTTTGTGTCAGAGGTGGGCAGATTTTATTTTTAAGCCTGGATTTTTAGATTGAATCTTTGAATCTTACCCTTGTAATTCTTCCTCTGGAGTTAGGTAGGTAGTCCAGAGACAGGGCTAAGAGAGAAAAATTATTGGCTCAGGCCCAGTTTATACAATTTTACCTTCTCTTGAAGACATGGTTAATAAACACTGCCGGCACCAACTTCCTGTGCTTTTACAGTGCGTGGACAACAAAGATGAGGATTCAAGACCTTACTATCAAGAAGTTTAAAATCTAGTAGTAGTCGACATTTTAGAAATAATCACCAAAAATTCTGTATAATGTGTTGGCCTTGGTTGGTCTCTGCCTCACAGATAAGGATTGACAAACTTTTTCTCTAATGGGCCAAGTAATCCATGTTTTAATCTTGGCCTAGATGGTCCCTGATAGTTATTCAGCTCTATTGTTGTAGAAAAACAGCATAGGTAATAGTGTCATGAATCACGGTAGTTGTCTTTCAATAAAATTTTATTCATAAAAACAAGTTGTGGGGAAGATTTGACCAGTGGGCATACAGACCTCACTCCTGTGTTCTATGCTATTGTAGGGCTTCAGGAGAGGCCTGGTGAGCTCATCCCTGTGTGTGAGGTAGATGAAGAAACCAAGTCTCTGTCTTTTCTAAACTCCAAAAGGAGGTATGTGCCTCGGAGTAAGATATTCAACTTATGACAGTGATGCAGTTTTAAAGCTCTAGATGTTGATAAATAATATTTTTCCTCCTACAACATGGCTGTCATCGAAGATTAATGTGTTAGTTTATGTAAAGCATTTTGATTTCCTCAGCTGAATATTATTTCTTAATGTTAAATTGTTACTTGCTTTTTCGTAGTCCCATGGGAGATGGGTAAATAAATCAATCTAGTACT
>PVIC010046454.1:0-14223 GCA_004025085.1 Thryonomys swinderianus
GGGAGGCAGAGGCAGGAGGATTGCTGAGTTCGAGGCTTGCCTGGGCTACATAGTGAGCTCAGGGCCAGCCTGAACTACAGAGCGAGACCCTGTCTCAAAAAAAAACAAAAAAAAAAAACCAAAAGAAAACTACATTGTATGTTAGATTTAGTGTATATCTGGACACAGTCAAACTTGGGAAGTTGGATCACTGTCTCTCATGGTTAAGCTGGATATAAATTGGTTGAGTTAGATTTCTAAAGCCTTTAACTCTGAAAGTTATTGGTATGCGATACAGTGGGATATACCTATGGAGAGGTAGGGGCCTCTTAGAGTTAAAGCAAATTTAAAAGGTTTCCTGCTGCCTACTGTTGCCCCACCCCCTTTTAAATGAAGAAATACAGATTCAGAGAAGTAAAGCCATTTACTTACAGTTATATAATCCTTGAATGATAAAGCTAAAAATCTTTTTTTTCTTTCTGAGACAGGGTCTCGCTTTGTAGTTCAGGCTGGCCCTGAGTGCACTATGGAGCCCAGGCAAGCCGCTGCGAACTCAGCAATCCTCCTGTCTCTGCCTCCCGAGTGCTGGGATTACAGGCATGAGCCACCACACCCGGCATTGTGATATGCCGTGTTGATTGTTGGTGGGCGTGAGTCTCCACGCCCAGCATTATATGTGGTTACTGGGGATCGAACTCAGGACCTTGTGCTTGCGAGGCAGGCGCCTGAACCACTGAGCTAACCCTCCGGCCCTAAAAATCTTATATTCTCGATTTTTTCAGAGCTCTTTTCTATAATTACAAGTATTTGAATTTTTTTTCCTGTGGTTTTAAAATTTTTATTTCTTTTATTGAGTTTACAGAAGATTTTGAGTTTCAAAACTCGACGCTTTTGGCATAATCCTGCAGGTGGCCCATAGGAGAGCAGATCAGAGCAGCTCCTCTGACTGCGGGGGGTGAGGGGCTCCCCTTTCACAGTGCCTTCACCTCTGAAAGGATTTCTTGGGCTGGGGTACAAAAATCACAGGAGAGGCCATGATACCTAACAGCCCAATTTCAACCATTTCTTCCTCAATTATCCATTGGCCTAGGGTTCTTCATAAAGAACAATATTCAGATTATTCGTATGAAGTATTTGTAGTTTGTAGAACATTTCTACAAATGCTTTCTCAGTGGAAACAAATTAAACTACTTACAGAGGATATTATGTGCATCTGTCATTTGATACATGATAATGTTTTTCTTGAGTCCTTCAGTTTATTCTGTTGAATTTTTTTACAGATTCTGCAGTGTGCATATTGGAAACAATAAGCTCATTCATCAGTAAATATTCACTACCACCTCCATACCAGTTAGAGATGCAGTGGGCTATTTAAAAACTTTTTTTATTAGTACTTCTAATTGTACAGAATACAAGGTTTCTTTGTAATATTTTTATACATATGTATACCTTTTTTTTTTGATGCAGGGTCTTACTTTGTAGTTCAGACTGGCCCTGAGCTCACTGTGTAGCCCAGGCAAGTCTGGAACTCAGCAATCTTCCTGCCTCTGCCTCCCGAGTGCTGGGATGACAGCATATAACATATTTTGATCGTATCTATCCTCCTATTCCTTTCCTTTATCCCCTTCCTTTGTTGGAATAACAGCCTACCTTCTACTTCATTGCATTTTACTTCATGGGAAAATGTGACACTGGTCGTTCTGAGTTTGGTTTATTTTGTTATATGATGAATTCTACTTCCATCTGCTTTCCTACAGATGACACATTTATATTTTTATGGCTAAATAATAGTCCTTTGTGTACCAAATTGAAGAATTTAACAATCATTCATACTTTATTTTTAGGAAAGAACTGGAAAAACTACGGAAGGATTTGGAAGAAGAAAAGGCACTGAGAAGCAGCCTAGAGGTAATGTTTCTCCTAGCATTGAGCTTTTCACAGTGTGTGGGCTCCCAGCTGGGTGACTGTTCCAGTCTGGTGTCTGTCCTGCTTCAGTCATACACGCTCTGTACAGTAGCTTTTCATAATCTCCTATTGACTCATTGTTACATTTTGTTGACTCAAGACTTTTTTTTTTTTTTTTTTTTTTGAGACAAGGTCTCGCTTTGTAGTTCAGGATGGCCCTGAGCTCATTATGTAACCCAGGCAAACCTTGAACTGAGCAATCCTCCTGTCTCTGCCTCCCGAGTGCTGGGATTACAGGCATGAGCCACCATTCCCGGCAACTCAAGACTTTTTGAACACTTACCTCTTGAGCAGTATGTGAATCCTAAGGTACTTACTTAGGATAAATAAATGTGGCTATTGCCTCGTACGAGAATGTCGTTGTTCTTCGAGCTATAATTGTCTCTTTAACTGCAGTGAAATTATTTTCTTTCTCTTTTTCCTGTTCTGTCCTCCCTCACCGACCTTGCCTTACATTTTTTTCTGAGCAGTGACTTTATCTTTATTCTCTGCTGCTGATGACTATTAATTTCACTTAGTCCCTTTATATTCCTTAACTTTCTTTTCTCTTCATTCATTGTTGTCTCCATTTGTGTTTTTTCTTCTTTATTTAGCAGAAAGTTGGGTCCTGCCTCTTTCAGAGTCTCTTTCTGTTCCCTGCTGCAGCATTTGTGTCCTCTCCTTCAGCCTTGCCTTGTGACTTTGCCCTAGAGCAGGAGTCAGCCTGGGCCTGGGGTACAGCGATCGCTTGAGCCCCTGCTGCGATGCTCATTGCTATCTTTAGCTGATTATCTTGCTTGGTACATGTAGTGTTCCAGTTTTAGAGGTGAGAAGACTAGGGTTTAGAGTGGGTAAGTAGCCCCCCGTGGAGCTAGGGCTAGGACTTTGTCATTGTACCAGCCGTCACCAGAGGTCTTAGGAATGGTTCTACTGTGTACTTGGAGAAGTCACCTAACCTGGCTAATCCTTAGCTTTCAGCATGAAACAGTATGTGAAGATACTTTGTAAATTATCAAAATTCCATTTTTACTGTCATATCTGCTAAGTTAGTTTGAGGGGGAAAACCTTTGTTTCTTTTATATGAAAGTAGTTTTTTTTCTCTGTGGGAAACAAAAGCCATCTTTCTCATCTGTCTACCCTCGTGATCTACTCTGTTTTCTCTTTTCATTTGGGGTTGGTTCATTTTCCACCTAAAACAAAAATATAACCTTGCATCCACACATTAAAAAAGCCTGCATTTGAGTCTCTGCTGCTTTGCCTTCAGTTTGTTCTTTCACCTTTTGCATTTGAGATGAGGCTTCCTGCTGCTGCCCCTGGGCCCCCACTGTACCTTCCGCAGCATTTTCATTTTGCTGTGGCCACCGTGCTGGAGGTTAGTTACATCCATGCTGTGCTGTGTTCTCTATGTCCAGCTTCTCCTCTCTTTTTCTTTATCGTAGCCTGAGTGTAGTGTGCTGTCCTGCAGTCCTGTGCCCCTCTGTATGCTCGTGTTCTGAGTGCCTTTGCACCAGGAATCTCACGATGAGCTCCAGTGTGTCGTCCTCCATCTGGCTCTTGTCTTATTTCTATTCCATGCACCTAGTGCTCTGTCTCCCTAGCGTTCCATTGTGAATTCAGCAGCCTCCAGATAAGTTTATCACTGTCTTCTCCTGCTCTCCTGATTGTTTCCTTTGTGTTGAAGGTGTCTGTTACTCTTTAGTCACAGAGAGATGATACTTTTGGTTTCTTCAATTCTATTCACTTTCAGTCCTATTCACTTTATCTCCTAACTTTTATCTGTTCACTCACACTATTTTTTTCTTTTCTTTTTTTTAATGTTCTTTGTCTTCTACTAGGCTTGTTTGAATTTCATTCTTAGATTAATCTGTCTTGGTTCTGGTACTTTAAAGAGTTTTGTATTTCTGGGCTGATGTAGCTCAGTGGTGCCACCACCTGCCTGACAAATGCAGGTCCTGAGATCAATCCCCTGTTCCGCCAAAAAAAAAGAAAGTTTTTTATTCCTTTGTGAAGAGAGGTCAAAAATCCCCACGTGGTGGGAGTTCTTCCATTATCCTGGTCCTCCTTTATCTCTCTGTCCCCACTGTTGCCCTTATGCCTGAGCAGTGAAGCTCTGGAGTTTGCCTCTCCTGTGTTCCCTGTGTTGTTGCCCTTGCCTTACCTTCTAGTACCCACTTGGGTGTTCTGCAGGATTCACTCCTAGAGTTACCTTTGTTAGATGGCTAAAGGAGCTTTAGTTTTCTCTCAGATTTACATCTTCTGCTTTTTTTTTATTGAGACAGGGTCTCGCTCTGTAGTTCAGGCTGGCTCTGAGCTCACTGTGTAGCCCAGGCAAGCCTGGAACTCAGCAATCCTCCTGCCTCTGCCTCCCGAGTGCTGGGATTACAGGCATGAGCCACCATGCCTGGCCATTTTCTGCTTTTTATAGAGATGTGCAAGTAGTAATTTTCTGTCTTCTCACTGCTTTGTCTTTACTTTGCTTCTTTGTTAGATTGTAGGGAGGTCTGTGGTGAGACCATGTCTTTGTCCTTGCTGTAACGCTGAGCACAGTGCATTGTGCATGTCAGACAGCAGCTGGTGAGCTGTAGAGTTAGAGAGTGTTGGAAGATACATGTTTTACATAGATCTTAAATTCCTAGTGTGTTACCTGGTAACAGTTGAGAAATTTAAATGTTTCTAGACTTCTTAATGTTTTGTATGTGCGTGTTCATATTCACACATGCAAATGGTAAGCGGTGGGAGATAATAGGGTTAAGTGTATATATATGATTTAATTCATCATGAAAGTCACAATGGATGGCAAACAAGTTATTTCTTTTTTGGAGATTCATTTTTCCAACCTAGTTGGCTGTTGGATGTCTACTGATTTATATACTTTCCCCCGAATGGCAGAGTTTGACTCCTACATTTTAAAAAGTACATTTAGTGCATTAAAGTTTCAAGATCATGTAGTTAAAGGAGAAATGATGGTTGCCAAGAGATTAAAAGTAGTACTTTGAGGTATAATCCTACTATTATGTTGTATTCAATTATACTAGGCAGTGATAAAAGATGAATAAAAGTGAACAGTGAGCACTGCTGGAAGGGAGAGCAGCAAAGTCTGCCTCACGCCTGTATCTGTCAGGAATCCCGGTGTGTGAGGGATGTTACTGACTCTGCCTGCTGGCTTATTCTTCCTTTGCTTTTCATTCTGTGTACCGGCTTTTTTTTTGTTTTTTTTTTCTTTTTGAGACAGGGTCTCGCTTTATGTTCAGGCTGGCTCTGAGCTCACTGTGTAGCCCAGGCAAGCCTTGAACTCAGCAATCCTCCTGCCTCTGCTTCCCGAGTGCTGGGATTATAGGCGTGAGTCACCATGCCTGGCACTTACCGGCTTTTTTCTTACTGCTTCCATGCATTCTGCCCACTGAAACTGGTATTATCGCTCCTGGGTGTGGTGGCCCTGGCTGTAATGCCCAGTACTCTGGAGGCTGAGGTAGGGGGAGGATTGTGAATTTATGGCCAGCCAGACATAGCAAGGGCCTGTCTCCAATTAAATAAATAAAATAAGTGTGATTAGTTAAGTATTTCTGCAAAAAAAGACAGTAGTAGTAGTATATCAGCTGGATAATTGAAAGGTATTTTATCTGCATGGAGGTTGAAAACAGGCTTGTTCCCATCCAGAGCTGCTAAAGCATTTAACTTACGATCATATTAAAAGAGTATCAGGAAAGATCCTGAAATCACTAAGCCATTCATGGATGTTTCCGATTCCTGAGGAGACTGTGAGCACTCAGAATTATGCTTCTGACTGTGAAGCGCTCCTCATACAGTGCTGAATGTTTGTCAGGTATATTGTGTATGTGGATGGCCGCTGGGAGGGCAAGGCCCACACACATGTGCACGCAGTGCAAGGTCAGGACCATCACGATTGTGGTGCACCAGGGAGAAGGCCAGTGCAGAAGCGGGGCTTTACTGACCTCCACCTGGGATGGTGACCCATTCGGAGAACGAGAGCCCAAACTGCAAACCAAGCCCCTTATGTATTGCAGAGTACCAGCATTGCAATTAAACTTGAAGACTGAGGGTTTAGGTTAGAAAAACAGCTGTTGCCTGATGCTCGGCTGCCGGTGCCAAAAGAGGGCCCATGTGCCCTGGGTTCTCCACTCCTGCTCCAGGCCTTCCTACCAGGCCTGTCTCGGGGCTCATGTGGAAACATGACATTCTGTTTAATGTCTTCAGCTGCAACTCTGATCTGGAAGATGTGAAAATTAAATGGTTCCTAATAGTTATTATGAAATTTCCTATTTTCAAAAGTTTCTTTATTTTAAATTTCTATTAAGTGAAGGATGTCTTCTCCTAAGCATAGAAATACTTCTATCACACTGGCTAAATCTAGATATATTCCAAGGCTTTGAAGATAATTTGATATCTACTGTTTATAGATGAAAAATTGAGCCGGGTGTGGTGGCTCACGCCTGTAATCCCAGCACTCGGGAGGCAGAGACAGGAGGATTGCTGAGTTCGAGGCTTGCCTGGGCTACGTAGTGAGCTCAGGGCCAGCCTGAACTACAAAGCGAAACCCTGTCTAAAAAAAAAAAAAAATTGAACCAGGCAAAGTTATACGATTGAATATTATTTGTCATGGAGAACAGTGAAGAGCCTAAAGCTGCCCTTGGCTGTTCTGTACTGTCCCCTCCGAGATTCGGGTGCAGGTACTTTCCTTAATTTTGTTTCCAGGGTTTCCTTGTTCTTTGCAGGACTGATTTTTTTTTAACAATTTTTATTTCATATGCTCACATTGATTTTTAATGTTCCTGTGGCTGAAAGAACTGCAGGTGCGTCTTTCTTGTTGTTGCTGCCATTAGCTTTGCACTGGGACATTTGGCTGCTGTTGAACTTTTTCATTCACTGTTTGTATCCCGTGGGAAACAGGGTCCTTGATCTGGAGACCAAAACCAAAAGGCTTAAAAGTATGATCACATGGTAATGACATAGGCTAAAATAAAGAAACTTTACTAAAGATGAAGGGAGATCTGTTGCTCAATTGATGTTTTATATTTTAGGTAGAAATCGAGAAGCTAAAAAAAGCTGTCTTGTCTTCCGGAGGCAGTGGCGCAGGCGCAGTGTGTTAATGTCCCGCGGAGGCAGCAGCAGCAGCAGCGCCACGACCTCAACTGACTTGGACTTTAACAGCAAATGCTAGTCTCATGATAAAGATATACGAAAAATGAACTATAATATCTATTGAAAAGTTGGGGGGGATAAAATTTTTATATATATATATATATATTTTGTTTTGCCAACATGAAATGAAAAGAGGCCTTATTTCTTACTGTGCTGGGATTGCAAACATTTTTGTTTGTTTGTTTGCTTGAAAATACTACTGAGTCTGTATAAAAAGGAAAGAAAATTCATAATAGTTTTTTATTGAAACTTGTAGTATTATTTTTAAAGAGATCTATACTATAAATATGGTGGTATCTTTCCAGATAATCTGTAAGATAAACTATTTGAGAGGAACAAATTAGCTTTATATATAGTAACTGTAGTCACTACTTTCCCCGCAATACAGAAGGGATATAAACTATGTGTGTACATATATACATATATACATATATATATTTTTACTTTAAGCTTCTTATCCAGGATGACACTGTTGTGCCCGTTTGTCTGCAGTGCTGTTTATATTTTGGGTGTTGAAATCAGAGTTTCCTGGTTATAAAGTAGATTATACACCCACACCTCTAGTAATAACTAATGAAATAATAAAAAAGAGTTTCATCTTTTAGAGTGTTTTCTATTGCTTGCACTATAGGATTCATAAAAGGAATTTGATTAAATGTATTGGATTGTTAAATATATTTGGGCAAAGATCAGCTTTATTTTAAATTCATTAGATCTATGGAGCCTAAAAATGTCCATTTAACCCCTCTACTTGTGCCTAGAAGCTACAGCACGGGAGGAATATGCAGACACCAGCCTTGTCGCTACACTTCGCTGCTTATCTCACAGCTGCAAATGGCGCCGCCCATCTCTCTGTCTGGTGTTGTAGTCCTCATGCTCCTTCCCATAGTTTTCCCGATTCCCTTGAGGCAGTGTTAGGAAACAGACCCCGTTCTCACAGCCTTGGGCTGAAGTTTGCTGGTCGGCGCTTGTCACCATGTGAACACTCAGGTTTTCTAGCATGTAATTTACCAAGCACCCCAGACTGACTCTCTGAGATTTTTGGACTGATATTTAGGTAGGAAGCTGAGATGAGGTTAAATACCACTACAGCTTATTTAAACCAAACACAGTTGACTGTGTTAAAAAGACATCTTCATAGATGGTGAATTAATTAGTTAATTAATTTCCAGTTTCTTCAGAGTCACCTGCGAACAGTTGAACATATTAAAAAGTGTCTGTAGGTGCTATGTCTAAAAACATGGGCTTATTACAAATTCAAAAATTTGAAATTGCATTATTTAACAAAATAGTTGTTTTAAGTTATGCCATAGCAAGTGTCAGCACTCGAGTACCAGTGAATATGCTTCCAGTTTTTGTTTGAAGCTGCCAAACCAATATTTACATTTTACTCTCAAAATACAGAAATTTTGTCATGTTTCAAATAATAGTGGAAATGCCCATACTCAGTTATGCACTCGCAACTTTTGGGCTTTAGGGGAAGCTAAATGTGCATTGAATATGTGCATTTTAACTATTCATAGCCTCTAATGAGATCACTACTGAATAAAGTTGTTCTTTCCTGTTCTAAGTGACCAGTCGAATGATTTCCATCTTGATAAAGA
Source organism: Thryonomys swinderianus (assembly GCA_004025085.1). Classification (NCBI taxonomy): domain Eukaryota; kingdom Metazoa; phylum Chordata; class Mammalia; order Rodentia; family Thryonomyidae; genus Thryonomys; species Thryonomys swinderianus. The sequence continues at coordinate 8,688 of PVIC010046454.1, forward strand.
AATTAGACCTTCTTTTAATGACAGTCATTAGGAAGAAATAAAAGACAGCATCTTTCAAGTCCTCTTCTCTTCTTGGAAGATCTGCTAGGTTAGCCCTCATTGTGTGGTGAACGAAGTTCCAACAGATTGTTGGCTTTTCTTAAAAGTTTTTTCTTCTTCTTTTGGTCATTTCTTACTAGGACTCCGTGAAACCAAGTTGTTAGTGAATAATGAAATAAAAGCTTTTGCTTGCGTGCTCTTCAGTCAGAATAAATGAGTAATTAAAGTTCTGAGTGTTTTTTTGGTTTTGTTTTGTTTTTTGCTTTTTAGAAAAATGTAAGGCAAACTGAGCACACTCAAGTTTAAAGGGACAAATTCATTTTTTAGTATACTCTTGATGTGAAGAATTCTATTATTGTTGCTTAGTTCATATTCCAAAACGATAACTGGGAGTAAACCATTCATTTTGTTCCTACATGAACAAGAGTAAAGGTGGCCAGCATGGAACATGCCATTGCCAAATCATGAATGGATGTGTAGTTCAGGTTTCTTGTTCTTTGAAACACATAATAATACTGATTTCCTAATTGTACTGCAGTGTTTTGTTGCTTTTCTGTTGCGGGTGTGTATGTGACCACTAAGCTTCTGTTTTCCTATAAAGCTGTTACCTCCACAGAACTGTACAGAACTTTACCGAAGACGCACAGAGTGAATGGGCCTTGTGTAACAGATTTCGCTTGTTATGCTTCTTAATGTGATCACCGAAAGGAACAAATCCAAGTGCTTTGTAGAGTTTTTGGAGCAGTGTTTTATGCTTGCATTTAAACCTGAAGTCCATGAAGAGAATGAGACAATCAGTAAAGATAAAAAATGGGGAGTGTTATAATTTAATGGCCTTCTTTTGCCGTAGCAATAAAAGGACCAAGTGCAATGACTCAATAAAATCATCTTGTAAAAGCTGCTGCTATGAATATTTTTAGCTGTAAAATTTATCCTTGTTTTAGACTGACTCGCCTTCAGTAACTCTTATGTAATGCAGTTGATGCTGTGGTGACATTCCAGTACCCCGTCTGGGGGCAGGATCTGTGTACGTGGGAGGGGAGCGTCAAGATGGTGTGTACGCACTGGCTGATTTACAGGTGCTGTAAAGAAACAAAAGGCAGCATGCTCTCCCTCCCAAAGAAAAATGAATAAAAAAGAACCATATTGCCAGCTGTGTCCTCATTGTTTATTCTTCATTTCAGCATGTTAGTGTATGAAAATTATATCACTTTGATTTTTCCAAACAGTAAAACAACAGCATTGAAGTTCTAGACTTGTGTTGAACTGCACAAAAAAGACATACTCTTAGAGATGACAAGTTTATTATTGCTGAATGTCCTTTCATCTAGAATCCTAATCCCAGCCTTTAAGGGATAATAGGGAGAATTCAGTTATTTGATGTTCCTTGTAGAGTGTTCGGCCATGGAATTGATAGAAACAGAACCCTGGAGGTTGCTATTTTATTGTTTCCAGAAGTTTTTCAGTGTTGGGTAGGATGCGAATTAGATGGATGTGGTGAAGAGGCAGGAGAACCCTTAGACACAGCACCTTCCCTGCGTCCTTCTGTGGCCTGTGCCGGGGCTGCCGACTCTTGCTGACGGAGTGAACTAGGCCCAAACGAAGTGTACATTCACCGCACGCTGGGGTTGTACGCTGTGGAAACACAAGGGCCAGCCAGTGTCAGTGTGAGAACTCCCCACAGTTAGGTTTTTCCAGCGTCTGCGAAAAGTTGATTTGAAAGGAGAACCGAGCAGGTCATAAAGAGACTGCAGAGTCCAGAAGGGTTCTGAAACCTCCCGCAGCCATCCTTGCGCCTCAGTTACCCCTGCTCAAGTCCTCGGGTTTCCTCGCAAGCTTTGTGGGTTTCTGACCCCACCTCCGAACGGGTCCTAGCGAAGAGAACATGCCTGTGGGGAGGGTAGCAGGGGCGCCGAGCCGAGCGCCTGGGAGTGCAAGGCTGTTCCGCCTGCACCACACAGGAGGCTGCAGACTCACCGGAAGTGGGCGGTGTCCACTGTGCTGGGCTTTCTGAAGGTCTGAAGGTGCCGGAAGGTTTCGAACACCAAGACAAGAGCACCAGGAGGAAGCCACGTGGAAAATAACATTTCAGTGTAAAAACTCAGGACTTACTTCCTATTGGCCTGTATAAATGTGAGGCAGAGGGTTTCTGTGTGAGCTTGTGAGCCAAGGAGTTGCAGTGCTGGGCCTGGACATCGTCTAACTCTGTCCTTGTGCAGATGACTCTGGAGATACAGGTTTTGGGTTCAGTCTCGTTCTAAGAACGGCAGACAGCAGTTAAATACTGGAAGATCTGTAGGTTCTATTTTCCAAAAAGATTCGAGAGAGATTTTTATGCCTTAAATCATTATCATTATTATTTTGTTAACACCCTTACTGTGAATCTCCTAGCTTCATAAAAGGAAAGTAAACTTAGAAATGGGGGTCAGAATTTTGTATAGACCCAATAAGTAGTTTTTTCTGTTGTGCAGATAGATGTGGTTATTATGTTGCAATCATGGGATGGCGTTCTTGCCTCCTAAGGCCAAAGACATTAATTCCTTCACAATTGTGTGTAGAGCTGCTGGAAAGTAAAGTATTGTAAGTGCAGCAACAATTCTTGGCTGGGGGAAACCGTTTGTTAATATTGCACAGCACTATGCATTTTTAGAAATAGACTGAAACACGAACAGAATGCCAGACCCAGTTTGATAGGACAGTAATGATATTTTTATCATTTTAGCATCTCCGTTGAAACATGGAGATAAATACATGCAATGAACGTAGATTCTATAGATGAGAAAACATGGTAAAAATACTTCCTTACAGATGAAATAAACAGCTACAGTTTACAAATACTCTTCACATGCTTCAGAGGCTCAGAGCAAAAGGAAGGAACAACTTGAACCTCTGCTCTCTGACGAGCGCCCCCAGACTGGCAGATGCAGATTCGGTCTCTTACTTTTTTTTTTTGAGACAGGGTCTAGCTTTGTAGTTCAGGCTGGCCCTGAGCTCACTATGTAGCCCAGGCAAGCCTCGAACTCAGCAATCCTCCTGTCTCTGCCTCCCGAGTGCTGGGATGACAGGCGTGAGCCACCACGCCCAGCACTGTGGTATGAGGTATGGATTGCTGGTGGGCCTGAGTCACCATGTCCAGCATTGTATGTGGTTACCAGGATCGAACTCAGGAACTTGTGCGCTTGCGAGGCAGGCGCCGGAACCACTGAGTTAAATCTCTGGCCCCAGTCAGTCTCTTACTTTTTATAGCACTGGCGATGGCACGTGGCACGTGCAGGCCGGGCAAGAGCTCCACCCCTGCGCTGCAGCCCAATGCTCAATTTTATTTGGAGGCTTAAGTGGCCCGGTTGACCTTGAACTACTTGGCAGTTCAAGGTCAGTTCAAGGAACCTGGCAGGACCCCCCCCCATTCTTTCCACCCAGGTGACCATCTTAGGCCTAGATCCAGTGTTGTAGGATAGCGGCACAGGATAAAGTGCACAGACATACGCTGCTAATTTGTACTTGGAGGATTGTGCAAAGAGAGACATACTCCTAGGGGTGACAGCAGATGCATTGGGACAGTGTTTTGAGAGAAACTGAGTGTGTAGTTCTCTCCCTCGCTTGTCCTTGTCCCTTCAGTGACACTGACAACATTCGCAACATTCAATGGATCTTTATAGTAAATATTAGTATCTTTATAGAAGCATCTTTACAGACCAATACTTATCAGATGTCTTATCAGAGAAAACGTCTGAGAAAAGACTTGATTACAACCTGTATCACCGGGCCAGGGATTTAGCTCAAGTGGTTCTACACCTAGCACAAGGACCAGAGTTTGATCCCTGGTACCACCAAAAACTAAAAAAGATTTGTTTTCTAAAAAATCCTGTATTGGGCTGGAGATTTAGTTCAGTGGTTCTGGCATTTGCCATGCAAATGCAAGGTCCTGAGTTCGATCCCCGGTACCACATAGCACAATACCGGGTGTGGTGGTTCATGCCTGTAATCCCAGCACTTGGGAGACAGAAGCAGGAGGATTGTGTGAGTTCGAGGCTTGCCTGGACACCATAGTGAGCTCAGGGCCAACCTGAACTACAAAGCGAGACCCTGTCTCAAAAAAAAAAAAAAAAAAGCTATATCATAAGATCTGTAACCACCTGTTAAGTTACAAAACTGAAGGATAATGTGTATTGACTCCCTAAAAATTGAAAAATTTACTTGTAACATAAGTAGGAAATGCATTTAAAGCTCTATGACTGATAAAAGACAGCCAAGCCAGATGGGATCCTAGCTGTTTTGACTAATGGTGGGCAGGTTCCCAGTTCCTTTTGTGGATCCAGCATAACTTTAGTGTCTAAGCCTGATTGCTACGGACCATTCACACTTGTCAGATCTGGCACAGAGGCTCACAGGGTCAAGTGAGGGAGGTACTCCCGCTGGGGTCAGCTGGTGAGCACCGTGTGGGCCAAGCCCGCCTCCTTTCCACCACTCCACAAGCGCACGGCAACGGGGAGCTTGGTGTTGGGGAAGTAGCTTTGACTTTGTGGACCACACTTGTGACCCGCTGACTTAGATAACATTAGATAGCCTCAAATAGCCTGTAAGTGTTTAGTAGATGAACAAAGGCTAGTTTGGCTCTTTTCGCCCTTGTCTTCACCTGCTCTTCCTGCCTTCCTGTCTTTCTCCTTCAGGTCTGTCTCAAGACCACCGCACCAAGCCCTTCAGTGGCCCTGTGTCCAGCTTCATTATGCCTATTTTGTCACACTGGACTTTAAGTGGTCACTTTACCCTAAGGCTCATGTTAAATTCATCTGTAAAAACAGGGAGCGTGTCAGCTACATCGTGCTAAGGTTGATGTTGTGCTTATCAAGAGCGATTCCAAGCAGTCACCCCATGTGCTAAGTGTTAATGTCACCCTTCCACAGATGCGAGATGGCTCAGAAAGTTTAAACCAACACCATCATCACCCAGGCGGGTGGCAGGGTGGGGGTGGGGAGCCTGGTTTGCAGCCTGTGCCCTGACAGTACACCTTGCCCTAGCCTCTCTTGGGAAGTGCTGGGCAGAGAAGTCAGCGTGAGGAGTCAGAACGTCTTGAGTTTCACTTTCCCCTCTTGATGACACTTTGCATAATCTATGAGTCACATATGTTCCCATTGGTAAGAGTGTGAGCAATTTTGGTGATCTTACAGGTTTTAAAAAAATATTTGTTACATGATTACACAAAATTTCAGGGAACATTCTTCATTTCTCAGCTTGTTTTTTTTTTTTTTTTTTTTTTTTTTGAGACAGTGTCTCCCTTCGTAGCTCAGGCTGGCCCTCAGCTCACTATGTAGCCCAGGCAAGCCTCGAACTCAGCAATCCTCCTGCCTCTGCCTCCCGAGTGCTGGGATTACAGGCGTGAGCCACCACGCCTGGCTCAGCGTACATTTTTGCAAACAATTTTCATGGCTTTTTGGCAAAAACATGGAAAAACAAAAATCTTAACTCCCATAAAGAAATCAAACGGCCACTAGGTGGC
>PVIC010046455.1:0-14237 GCA_004025085.1 Thryonomys swinderianus
TGGGTTGTTTCCAAGATTGAGCTATCACGAACTGAGCTGCTATGAACAAGGGTGTACATCTGTCTTTCCAATGTGAGTTTTTAAGTTCTTTGGGGTATATTCCCAGCAGGGGTATAGCAGGGTCAAATGGGACCCGTAGTCCTAGTTTTCTGAGAAATCTCCACACAGATCTCCACAATGGTTGCACAAGTCTGCAATCCCACCAACAGTGGAGAAGGGTTCCCTTTGTTTTTTTGAGACAGGGTCTCGCTTTGTAGTTCAAACTAGCCTTGAGCTCACTATGTAGCCCAGGCAAACCTCGAACTCAGCAATCCTCCTGTCTCTGCCTCCCGAGTGCTGGGATTACAGGCGTGAGCCACCATATCCAGCACTCAGAGGACGTTTTTTAGGGCAGTGCCACTATTCGTACATTTGCGAACTGCATAGAAAACACACTAAAACCCCATGGTAGCACTCACCTGTAATCCTACTACTCAGGAGGCTGAGGCAGGAGGATCACAGAGTTCAAGGCCAGCCTGCACTACAGAGCAAGACCCTATGTGAAAACACACACACACACACACACACACACACACACACACCCTGTGGACTCTGGGTTATCATGGAGTGTTAGTGGAGGTTCACCTGGTGCAATAAATGGAAACTTGCTCTAGTGCAAGTGATAGTGGAGGAGGCTGGTAGGTGTGCAGGTAAGGAGCACAGAGGAGAATATGGAAACACTGCACTGTGTGCCCAATCTTGCTGTGAACATAAAACTGTTTTGAAAATAAAGTCTACTTTCATAAAAAATGAACAAGTGTGCTATTTATAGCTGTAATATAAATAACATTTAATACATATATGTGTATATATATGTGTGTATGTGTGTGTGTGTATATATATATATATATTATGTCTAGATAACTAAGAAACTATTTTGTCATGATATTCCATGGCTTTGCATCTTGTAGGTATTCTGATACTTTTGAACACACCAATAAATATAACTTCATCGACAGAAGTCACTGAAAAACTTGCTCAGCTTTCTCCTCTATTCATAAGTGTGTTGTTATTTCCAGTTACTGGAGACTGAACCTGAGGCCTTCTCACTGAGTGACATCCCCAGCCCCATTTTATGTTTTCTTTTTAGATAGGGTCTTGCTAGATCATTCAGGGTAGGGTGAAATTTTCCTGCCTCAGCCTCCGAGATTGCTGGCGTTATGGGCATGTGTCACCATAACTGGGTCATACTTTTAAACTGCTTTTTCTTTGTGGGAAAAAATATACCTTAACTGCCATATATCTCCTCCTACGGGTTACAAGATTAAGTGACAGAGTGAGTGAAAAAGTAATTGGGTGTGGGTCAGTAGTAGTACAGTTAGAAATAATGGCACAGAGAGAGTCCTTCCCTTCCCTGCATTTAATTTGAAACCGTACTCCTTGGTTATTTCTGCTTCCCTGTACTAAGAGAGATGGAAAGTAAAATAACAAAAGCTGAGGAAACTGCGGACGCTCAAAGTGTGAGGGCACATTCGTGTCGGATCTCCTAGCCTGACCTTTGGCTGCCTTTACCTTCCTGCCACCTCACCACAGGCTCACAAAATGTGTGCACCCGCCATCAATCTAATGAAGACCAGAGTGAATTCTGGGACAAGGATGCAAACTGAGAGCTCCTACGATGAATTGGCACCATTGATCAAACCTAGATATTCAGTAGAAGGCACCTACCACTAAGAGGTGTGTATTTCTTAAATTCTGAAAGCCTGACCTATCTGCTGGTTGTTGTTCCTGATGCTATCTTTCTGTGCTTTGACCTGAGCGCAGTGCTTTTCTGTCACCCCAGCAACCTTTTCTGTCGGTGCCTCATCTTCTGTAGGCATGGACTGACGAGCACTTCCTCTGGGTGATCTTAAGTAAACACAGCTGCTATGGGAGGCTGAGGCAGGAGGACTCTACAAATCTGAGGCCAGCCAGGATGATGGGAAAGGTTTGAGGCCAGCCTAAACCATGTTCCAAGACTTTATCTCAAAACTTAAAAATGGAAAAAAATTTTAAATGTAGTTGATAGTTATCTACCACTGGGTGGACACTTAGCAATTCATCCTTTGTGATACTCAAGAATCTGGCACATTTGCCCATCCTTAGCAACAGCAGAGCATATGCAGACTGAATGAAAGGCTGGGTTAGAGCCCAAGCAAACTCTGCCCATGAAACAGAACAAAAACAACCAAAAGCTGTGACTATGTATTAACTCGTCAATCAAAACCTAAATATTACTACAAACCCTGTGCTGGGTTTGACAACTTCATAATTTTGATTTCAGTATCGGACCCATTTTCCCCTTTTGTCATTATTATTTAATAATCTCTTGTGTAAACATTTTTTGAAGACCACAATTGAGTTCTCTATAGTTCACATGTTATTTTGGAAAGGTTGGTATATTATCAATTTCCAGCTTTATGAGAACTTTCAAAAATAAGGTGAAAAGGTGATCCCCCAGTAACAGTAAATCTGATGTCAGAAAGGAAGTTAGAATCTATTGAACTGAAATTTGTGGTGCTAGTGTGAAAAGAAAGAATGATTCTTATCTTTTAATCTGTGTTTGGAATTGGTAGAAAAATACTTTGTTTAAGGGCTCAAGTGATTAACTTACACTGCTTTGTTACCGATGAAGGTAACTTCATAACCACCTTCAGATCTTAGATACTGTGTCACAGTGAACAATCTTCAAGTGAAACAAATCCTCAGTTCAGGGCCTGAGCTTGTTGATACACTGGGGCGTAGTGTGTTTCCAAATGTAACTGTGGCCCAGAAGCAAGCCTGCAGTTCCCTGGAGTTCACTCCTCCTCAGTGAGTTTGTTAACTCTTCCCAAATGCCTGGCTGAAATGTATTTTACAACATGCTCCTTTTCTTTTAAAATTTCATTATTGCTTTTACTTGAACCCACAATGTACTTGAAAGAAGGTAAGCGTAGTTAAAAGATTTCTGAATATGCCCTGTGCAAATAACAACACTTTTCAAGTGTTTTCTAAAATTTCTTTTTAGATAGTGATGCCCCACCCAGTTTGTTTGTTTGTTTGTTTGTACCAAGGGTCGAACTCAGGACATACTTGTTAGTGTGTGAGCGACATGTATAAGTAAATTTGGTCAGTTTATTTCTTATGTGGAGGATTGCACAGAGCAGGAGCCAGTCATACACTGGCAAAAGTTTTTAAAATGTTACCTTGATTTTCATAACAGTCACAAAATACATCATTGGGAGCCAAAAAGATTGGATTAACCACCTACCTGGTATACCTGATAAGGAAGGGAGGTGGGTTTTGAAGGCAGGTCTGTCAGACTCCAAAGCCAATGCTATTTGTATAAATAAGTGCAGTGTTAATTTAAACAATATAGACTAGATATCAGTCCTCAAAGTTCCCTTTGCAAGACAGCATTTGTAGCTGTGGAGTTTGTTATTTTGGTAAGCAATGTTATGTACTAGTCAACTTTACTCTCTGAGATTTAGGAAACTACATTTTAAAAAATTATGTTTTCCTGCTAAGGTGCATTTATAATATAAACCTCCTGCTCTTTCCTTTTATATCATTTGTTTCAACTAAGAGAAATTCCATAAAATATAGTGTCATTTAAAATTAACTCACTTCAGAGAGCAGATAAACAAGTACATGAATTTAAAAGAATGACCTTTTTCTGAAGTATTTTCTTTTAATAATATAGGAAAGTGCCAATAAACTCTACTTATTATATTATTTCAAAGAATTACCAACAATGTAGTTAAATGTGAATTTAATATTTACTGAGGAACAGAAGCTAGTGAGACAAACTGCATCTCCTAAGTTGAATGTCTCGATGCAGCTCCTTTTACATTAGCTGTTTTAGTGTACCCATTTAGCTACTCATTAGCCATGTGCACCTTGAAGGTCTCCATGGCTGGGTTTGAATCTCAGCTCTAAAGCCAGGTGTGGTGGCAGGGCAGGACATACAGTGATCCCACACACTCCGGGCGGAGGCAGGAGGTTCCCTGGAGCCCACGGGCACACAGTCAGCCTGGGAAACAGAGTGAGACCCTCTCTCAAGCCAAACTAACAAGCAACCGGAAGAGTGATTTCTAGTCCTACCATTTATTCCTTGCATGAACTAAGGAGCCATTTGCTCTCCCTTCTAATTTCTTGTCTATAAAATAAGATGTTGTTCACATGAAGCCAGGTAACATAGGCAGGTGAAGTAATAGTTCTAGGCACAAATCTGTTTTATGAAATATCACTATTCCTTAACAGAGAAGATTCATTCAGTCAGTCTCATTTCATCCAAATTACTAGATTTTGTTTTCTCTCCAGTTCTTCTGTCACTGTTTCTATTCATAAAAGAAATTAGAAATAATTATAAAGATTTTTGTAGCAATCAATATTACTGTGACAGAAACATACAATATTTTATAATTCTTGCATATTCTATCGGCAGGATATCCTGTAGCTTTCACTTTCATGCTGGTATAACTACTCAGTCAAAAACAAAAGAAATTGGATTATTAAGTAGGTGTTAAAATTATTTTTAGTACGGTATACAAAATCAACATTAAAAATCAATAGCTTAAAAAAAAACTAAAATAGGGCCAGAGATTCAGCTCAGTGGTTCAGCCACCTGCCTAGCAAGCGCAAGGTCCCTGGTTCGATCCCGGTAACCACATACAATGAAATTGGGTGTGGTGACTCACACCCACCAGCAATCAGTACCACACCCCACAATGCTGGGCATGGTGGTTTATGCCTGTAATCCTAGCTCTTGGGAGGCAGAGGCAGGAGGATTGCTGAGTTCCAGGCTTCTCTGGGCTACATAGTGAGCTCAGGGCCAGCCTGGACTACAAAGCGAGACCGTCTCAAAAAGAAAAAAAAATCTAAAATACCTTTTCTACAGACTAACAATAAACTACCAAGAAAGTGATTGGGAAAACAATTCCATTCACAGTAGCTTAAAAGAAATACCTAGGAATCAACTATCCAAGGAGGTAAAAGACCTGTACAATGATAATAACTGAAGTGTGAAGAAAATACTGAAAGATGGTAAGACCACCCAATGTTCATGGTTTGGCAGAATTAATATGTTAAAATGATCATATTACCAAGAGTGATCTACAGAGTCCATGCAATTCCTATCAAAATTCCAATGACATTCTTCACAGAAAAAAATTATCCTGAAATTCATATGGAAAATGAAAAGACCCAGAATAGCCCAAACAATTCTAACTAATAAATACAAGGCTGGAGGTATCATAATACCCAATTTCAAATTATACTACAGAGCCATAGTAATAAAACCAGCATGGTCATGGCACAAAATAGACATATAGATTAGTGGAATAGAATAGGGAACAGAGAAGAAAATTCATGCAACTGAGCCAAAAATATATGTTGGACAACAAACACCTCTTTAAAAATGGTGCTGTGAAAACTGAATACCACAGGTAAGAGATTGAAAGAAGATCTATGTCTTTCAGATGTACAAATGTAAATTCAAAACGAACCAAAGATCTGGATATAAAATCTGAAACTTTGAAACTGCTATGAAAACATAAGGAGATACTTAAAGCCAAGGGGGCTGCCAAAGATTTCCTGAACAATAAATACTCCAAGAGCACCAGAAATAATAGCAAGAATCAACAGTGGGACCACATCAAATTTAAGTTGCTGCATAGCAAGAGAAACAACTAACTGATGGAAGACAGCCTACAGAGTAGAAGAAAGTCTTTGTCAGACATTCTTTCCACAGAAGATAAATGTAACTCAAAAACTTAGCACTAAAAAACCAACTGCGCAATCAGTAAGTGGGCAAATGAGTTGAACAGACATTTCTCAAAAGAAGAACAAATAGCCAGTAAGTGTATGGGAAATGTTTCTCACTTTCAGCCATTAGTGAAATGCATTTCAAAAGTATATTGAGAATCTCCCTCACCCCGGGCAGAATGACTATTTTCAGAATACAAAAATAATAAATGCTGGCAAGAGTGCAGGGCAAAAGGAATCGTTCTACCCTGCAGGTGGGATGTAAATTAATACAGCCATCATGGAAATCAGTATGGGTGTTTCTTGAAAAACCTAAAACTAGAGCTCCCATTTAAATCAGCTAGCTCATTCTTTGGTGTATACCTTAAATAATGAAAGCCAGCATATCGTGGGGACACCTGCATACCCATGTTAACTGTGGCACAATCACAATAGCTATGAAAATGAACCAGCATAGGTGTCCACCAACAGGTGAATGGAAGGAGACATGGTAGCTCACATCTGTAATCTTAGCACTTGGGAGGCCAGGGCAGGAAGATTGCCACAAGTTTGAGGCCACTCTAGTGAGTTTAAGACCACCCTGAATCACAAACCCTGTCACAAAGCAAAACAAAACAAAACAAAAGGAGATGAATATATAAAGATTGCCTGTATCTATATATTTACACATAATGTATATCAGAGTATAATTAAACCATAAAACGAATGAGCTGGCCACGGTGGTTCAGGCCTGTAACCCCAGCACTTGAGTTAAGGCTAACACAGGAAGATTACTACAAGTTCGAGGCCAGTCTGGGCTACATAGTGAGTTCAAGGCCCGCCTGAATCCCGTAGTGAGACCCTGTCTTTAAAAAAGGAAAAAACAAAACTGTGTCATTTTTAGGGAAATGGATGGAACTGGAGGTTATCATGTTAAGCTAAGTAAGACAACATGAAAGATGTAGAAAGAGTAGAGGGGAGTAAAAGAGGGAGCATGGATATAATCAAAACATATCTGCTAAACCCAATATCTTGTAAAATTTATAGGCACTAATGAAACATATTTTTAAAAATTATTTTTGGTAAGGGCTGGGGATTCAGCTCAAGTGGTACCGCACCTACCTTGGAAGCACAAGTGCCCAAGTTCGATCCCCAGTACCACCAAAAAAAAAAAAAATTATTTTTGGTAGGGCAGGAGATTTAGCTCAGTGTTTCCAGTGCCTGCCTTGCAAGCACAAGGTCCTGAGTTCAGTCCCCCATAACCACATACAAAAATGCTGGGTGTGGTGACTCACGCCCACCAGCAATCAGTAGCACATACCACAGGGCCAGGCGTGGTAGCTCACGCCTGTAATCCCAGCACTTGGGGGGCAGAGCAGGAGGATTGCTGAGTTCCAGGCTGGCCTGGGCTATATAGTAAACTCAGGGCCAGCCTGAACTACAAAGCGAGACCCTGTCTCAAAAACAAAAAAAATTTTTTTTTATATTAAATCCCTTGGAACATATGTCAGGGTCAGTCAAAAGCCAAGTTTTCAGTCAAGTTTACCTAAAAATATTATTTTCAGCTCAGAATTAACAAAAAAGTTGTGATGTTTGGACAAATGGATACCAAGGAAAAAATAAATTTCTGAAGATGGACCATCTCTACTAATTTTATGGTTCAAAAATCATATCTGATTAATTTTGAACCTTTATTTCACTGTAGAGATACAGTTAAAGTACTGTCTCCAATGTGAAAAAGCATGACACAAGTCATTTTGCAATTCAAGGAAATAAAAACACCCCAGGGCCTTCTCAGTCATATAATCTCATTATATTCACTTGCTCACCTTATAGGTTTTGGGATTACTTGAGTCATTCGTGGTGGCATCAGGAAGGATGAGGTGCACCTGTGGTCTCCCCCATCGGGAGGTGAAGACAGGAGGATCACAGCATCAAGGCCAGCCTGGACAACTCGCTGAGTCCCTGCCTCAAAATAAAGAGGAGCTGAGGGTGTAGCTCAGTTATAATGCATTCCTGGGTTGGATCTGGCATTACAAAGAACAACAAACAATGAAAAATAACACAACAGTTGCTATACAAGGGAAAATACTGAGTGAAATTATTTAAACATGCTAGTAAGATGATAAAGCAAACAAACCAATGGATTTTCTAGCCAGGTATTTCTTCTCTTTTAGTCCTAAGGAAACATTAATATATATTCTATTTTAGGCACACAGTGTTCTTATGCTTTGAATACAAATTAAAAATGGAGATGGATGCTGCTGCTGGCCTCTCCGGGGCCTTCTCTCTCAGGTGTGAAATGCCAGCCTTCAAGAAAAACTCATTGTGCTGGTGGCGGAGGAAGAGACAGGCACCAAACATGATCACGGTAGTAGAGGTTGGACAAGTTGGTATGGTGTGTGCTATCAGCATTCTGGGAAAGTCCTTGGCTGACGAACTGGCTCTTGTGGATGTTTTGGAAGATGAACTTAAAGGGGAAATGATGGATCTGCACCATGGAAACTTGTTTCTTCAGACATTTAAACTGTGGCAGATAAAGATTAAGCCGTGACTGCCAATTCCAGGATCGTGGTGGGAATGGATGGAGTCCATCGGTAAAGATGGGAGACTCGACTCAGTCTGGTGCAGAGAAACATGGACTTCTTAAAGTGTATCGCTCCTCAGACCATCGAGTACAGTTCTGACTGGAGCATCACTGTGGTTTCCAACCCAGGACATTCTTAGAAAGGTTACCTGGAAACTAAGTGGATTGCCCAAGGACCGTGTGATTGGAAGCGGATGCAATCTGAATTCTGCTGGATTTTGCTATCTTATGGCTGAAAAACTTGGCATTCATCCCAGCAGATGTCATAGATGGATTCTTGGAGAATGTGGTGATTCAACTGTAGCCATGTGGAGTGGAGTGAAGGTAGCAGGTGTTTCCCTCCAGGGACTGAATCCAGAAATGGGCACAGACAACGATAGTGAAAACTGGAAGAAAGTGCATAAAATGGTGAAATGAATAAAAAAGTGCATAAAATGGGAAAGTGCCCACAAAGTCATTGAGCTAGAAGGATACACCCATTGGGCTATTTTCTGAACTGCAACTGACCTCATCGAGGCCGTCTTGAAAAATCTATCCCAGATAGATCCAGTGTGGACCATGGTGAAGAGGATGGATAGCGCTGAGGACCAAGTCTTTCTGAGCCTTCCCAGCATTCTGCATGCTCAGGGATTAACCAGGGTCATCAACCAAAAGCTGAAGGCTGAAGATGTTCCTCACCTCAAGAAAAGTACGGGTTCTCTGTGGGGCAACCAGAAAGACCTGAATACCTGTGACTGCTGTGTTCTAGGTTGCAGAAGTTGAAAAACTGCCCTGTGACTAATCCTGACCTTGTAGCCTGCATCAGCGTACACAGGTCACAGATTGCTTCTTCCTTAGTATCTTTTAGGAGCTCATAGAATCAAAGCCCAGGCTTGGACTAATGGTTGCAGTATGAGCTCTTGAACAAACAAAACTAACTATAGTAGTGCGAAAACAACAAAAACAAAAACAAATTTAAAATGATCCATTGCTTTTCCAGAAGTTCAGTCAGCAGAGAGAGATAAATACAAAAACTTTTCAGCCAGACGTGGTGGCTCACACCTGTAATCCCAGCACTCGGGAGGCAGAGACAGGAGGATTGCTGAGTTCGAGGCTTGCCTGGGCTACATAGTGAGCTCAGAGCCAGCCTGAACTACAAAGCGAGACCCTGTCTCAAAAAAAACCCCAAACTTTTCAGTGTAATTCAGTAAGTGTTGATGTAGAGGTGCAAGGAAAATTGTTTTGGGGATTTGGAGTGACTAGTTTTATACTAAGAAGCCCAAAACTTTATGGAACCAACCAGCTGGGTCCTACATAGAGACAAAGAGCTGGGGCTGAGGACTTAGCTCAAGGGTACTGCACTACTGTGCAAGTACAAGGGCTTGAGTTCGATTCCGGGGATGGCAAAAAAAAAAAAAAAGAGGCTAAGAATGCAAAGGGGGTGGGTATCTTCTGTGGTTACTTTTTTGAATCTTAGTATTTTAGAACACTGAGAACATTCTAGCAGACTGCCAGAAATAGCCTGAACAGACACAATTTGAGAAACAATTGATCTTCCTTAACTGATAAGTTCATTGCCATGTAGGTGAAAATTCAGTTGTAGTGAGTGTGATCTTACACGTGATTTATTTAAACTTGAATGCTTTTGACAAAGGGGCTACTGTTAACAATCAAGCTAACAAAACTGTACACTGAGACTATTACAGCAAGTCAATCAGAAGCCACACGCTACTGAGAGAGTCAGACATGGCTGGCTCAGTCAGGGTTGCTGCTCCATCTTCATGGATAGTCTATCCTCACACCTTCCTGACACTGGTTTTGTCTTTAACCCATCTTCTCTTATGGTTGTAAGATGGCTGCCAACAATTAGGAGTACTTCACAGTTTTCATCTCACATCCAAAAAGAGTGAATCTGTTAGTTATTCACAACTACTTAACAAAAATCTTAAGCTTTCTTTTTTCCTAATGGGTTGCCCTTGAATACCATTGACTAATTAGGTTATGACAGGCAAGGCTAGAATTGTCAAATTAGGGTCCCCAGAAGCTGTCAGTGAGACTAATTCCTCCTAAACTTCATGGTGGCACATAAATAGAAAACTGACAGAAAACAGAAATAAGAGAGAACTATAATACCCACAGATCTTGACTTCTTCCAAAACCGTGGAAAGGATGTCTACACACACAAAAAAAAAACTTGTACAGACATATGTCTGTTTCTCTAAAGTATATACCTAGGAGAGCTGGGTTGTATGATGATAATATAAAATTGTGAGGAATGACCAGACTCTTCTGTTTTACAGTTCCAACTCTTGAAAACCTCACCAGTTTTTCTAGTAAGTACAAAGTGTTATCTTTGGGAGATGGTCCAACTTACCTATTTTCTCTTTTGTCACTTGTGCTTTCATCTCATTGCAAATAAATCAGTATGTTTTCTTCTAAGAAGTCTATATTTTTTGATCCTATGTTTAGAACTTTGATCCAAATCCACTTAGTTTCTGTACACAGTGTGAAAGGAATCTAATGTCATTCTTTTGCATATGATTGCTCGCTTGTCTCTATCACCATTTGCAAAAAATCCTTTCCTTTAGGTTTTGGCACCTGTGTCCAGAATCAATTGACTATAGATATACACATTGATTTTTAGACTTAAAATTCTATCCCATTTTTAATGTATCAGTCTTTATGTCAGTACTGTACAATCTTGACTGTTGTCAATTGATAGTAAATGTGAATTTGAGAAGCGTGAGTTCTTCAACTTTGTTCTTTTTCATGGTTATTTTTATTTTTTCATGTCTTTTGAGATTCAATATAAATTTCAGGATTAACTTGTCAATTTCTGCAAAAAAATATAGCTGAATGTTTTTTTTTTTTTTGAGACAGGGTCTCGCTTTGCAGTTCAGGCTGGCCCTGAGCTCACTATGTAGCCCAGGCAAACCTCAAACTCAGCAATCCTCCTGTCTCTGCCTCCCGAGTGATGGGATTACAGGCGTGAGCCATCACGCCCAGCAGTAGTTGAACTTTTTAATGAAGGCGTATTAAATCTGTAAATACTTTGGGTAGAACTGGATCTTAAAATATTGAGTCTTCATGAGCATTATTTAGACCCATTTATTTAGGTCTTCTTTAATTTTTTCAACAATACTTTCTAATTTTCAGTATGCAAGTCTTAAACTTCATTTCTTAAATTTATTCTTATGTACTTTTTCTTTTAGTGCTATTGTAAATGGAATTATTTTTGTAATTTCATCTATAGATCATTCACTACTAGTATACAGAAATACTGAATTTTGTATGTTGAGTTTATGTCCTGTAGCCTTGCTGAATTTACTAGTTGTGGAAGATTTTTCTTGGATTTAAGGTGTGTTCTTTTTATTTATTATTATTATTGTTATTATTTGTTTTTTGAGACAGGATCTCACTATGTAGTCTAGGCTGGTCTTGAATTCACTGCAGTCTTCCTGCCTCAGCCTCCCAAGTGCTAGGATTACAGATGTGTGCCACCATGCCCAGCAGATTTTCTATATATAAGATCTTGTCATCTTCAAATATGGTTTTACTCTTTTCTTTCCAGTTTAGGTACATTTTATTTATTTTCCTTGGCTAGAACTTCCAGTACAATATAACCAGAAGTGGTAAAGCAGACATTGTTTTCTTGTTCTTCTATAGCAAGAAAGTTTTCAGACTTTTACCATTATTTATGACATTAAGTATATATTTTTATAGGTACCTTTTATCAAGTTGAGACAGTTCACTTATATTTCCAGATTGCTGAGTGTTTTTATACTGAAGGGTATTGAATTTTTTCATATGCTATGTGGTTTTTGTCTTTTATTCTATTAATAATCTATTACATTGATTTTTAAGATGTTAAACCAAACTTACATTCTTAGAATGAATCACCCTAACTCAAATTTATCCTTCTTTGTAACATAATAGTATTCAGTTGTGAATAAATATCATTGCTTCCTTATCCATTCATTTTTTGATATACATAGAGAGTTCTTCCAAGATTTAGCTATTATGAGTTGTGCTGCTATAAACATTTGTATGTATGTATCATTGTAATATAATATCTGCTACTCTTTGGGGAAGATTCCTAGCAGGGAGATAGCTGGGTCAAATGGAATTGATAGATTTAATTTTTTGAGGGATCTCCATATCAGTTTCTATACTGGTTGTACTAGTTTATATTTCCTCCCACCCAGTAGAAGGGTTCCCTTTCCCCCTTCGGCCTGGCCAACATTTATTGTTTGATTTTTTTTTTTTTTTGAGATAGGGTCTCACTTTGTAGTTCAGCTGGCCCTGAGCTCACTATGTAGCCCAGGTGAGCCTGGAACTTAGCAGTCCTCCTGTCTCTGCCTCCTGAGTGTTGGGTTATAGGCATGAGCCACCACACCCAGAACTGTGGTATGTGGTATTGACTGCTGGTGGGTGTGAGTTACCTCACCTGGTATTGTATGTGGTTACTGGGACAGAACCAGGGACCTTGTGCTTGCTAGGCAGAGACTAGAAACACTGAGCTAAATTTCCAGCCATATTGTTTGATTTCTTGATGGTAGCCATTCTCTCTGGAGTAAGATGAAACCTCAGTATTGTTTTAATTTGGATTTCTCTAAAAGCCTGTGATGTTCAACACTTTTTTTCATGTTTTTGTTGGCCATTTGTACTTCTTTTGAGAAGTGTTTATTTACTTAAATTGCCCATTTTGTTGGACTTTTTATTTTATTGGGTGCAATTTTTTGAAGTTCTTTACAGATTTTAGATATTAGTCCTCTGTTCAATCTTGCATTTTTTATGCCATGGAACCTTTTGGAAATCCAGAGATTCCTATAGGCTCCTCCTCCAAAAAGTTTTTAGATGCAAAACATAAAAACATAAGTTTACAAAAGATGTCAATTTTATGAACTATCATTCTATATACAGAATACTAAGTTAATGTACACACGTACCCTTGTGCTGACACACACACTCCTGCACATTAGCTCTCTTCATTTTCCTTTTCATGTACATAAACAGATGCATATCTGGAATAAAGATTTTTTTTATCCACTAGAGTAAAGACCATTATTTGATTGTTTAACCAAAAATCAAACCAAAAAACCAGGAAGTTAGAAGAATTATACTTTTTTTTTTTTTTTGAGACAGGGTCTCACTTTGTAGTTCAGGCTGGCCCTGAGCTCACTATGTAGCCCAGGCAAGCCTTGAACTCAGCAGTCCTCCTATCTCTGCCTCCCAAGTGCTGGGATTATAGGCGTGAGCCACCACACCCAGCAAGAATTATACATTTTTAAATGTATTTTAACAATTTAACTTTAATTTGAAACCTTTTATTTGGGTTTGCACTTATCCATTGGTTCTATATTTCCTTTCATGAATCAACTCAATTGTAAAACACATTTTTTATGCTCTCCATTTAAAATAAGATTTTAATTTTTAAACATTATTAAGTTCTGGGGATTTAGCTCAGTGGTTCTGGCACTTTCCTTCTAAGACCAAATTCAATCCCTGATATCAAAATGAAGCAAAAAAACATGCATTATTAAGTTTTTCTAAGTAAAATGAAACCTTAAACATCTTGGAAGCACTCTCAGTACAAGCTGCTTTTTAAATTTTTTTTTAAATTTCCCACTATAATTTTTAGTCATTTCTAACACAGTCATCATAACAGATTTTTTAAAACCCCAAAACAAAAATCATCTTTATGAAAACTTTCTAAAGCATTTTGTATACATGATGGCTTCTTTTGCATTCATCTTCATCAGTTTATGTAACAACTGAACTACTTGAATATAATAATAACAACTATTGGCATAAACAGGCTTTGAATAAACACTTTTGACTCTGGTAAGCATAAAACTCACCTGGTAGAGGCAGACATGTGGGTGCCACAGGCATTCATTGTGTGTTTTCCAGAGAAAGTCAAGAGTGT